>NW_019060426.1:238093-265730 GCF_000696155.1 Zootermopsis nevadensis
AGATAGATTTTCCTGATCCTTAACTCATAAAAAGCTTAATTGTCTGCAAACAGTTGGTAGCGGGTAATTTCACCAGCGTTGTAAGTAATGCAGGTGTTGTCCAACCTGTAGGAAACACGAATAGCGCCTCTTTCGGAACACATCTTTATTACAAACATCAGTTGTTGGGTCACGGTGGCCCACGTACAGGTATTTAAAAAATGAAATTATAAGCTACTCTACAAAGGCTACTGTTGCAAAAAGCCTTCTTGAACTTTTTCAAATTAAGTTTTTTTTGTACTGATAACTATGCAACATCATTTCTGTTCGGTCTTTGACTGTTAATCATAAATTCATTACACGGTGTAGAGGCCTGTGACTTAATATCACAACATAACAATATTTTCGCGCAACGAGTCAGGGAGAAATTCTCCACGGGACATATAACAGGAGGAATTGAGAAGAAATTTTAATCCGAAAACTTGGAGGAAAGACACCTTTTGGAACATCTGGACGCAAATGCTAGGATAATGTTAGTAGTCGTCTTAAATACGTTTCTCAATAAGTTACAGACCCGTATCACTGCAGAAGTTCGATCAATCGCCACTTAAAATTTTGTTATCAAAAGAATGATGTTGTCTTTTGAGGGTAGAGCATTGTGTCTGCAATTGATACGATACGAGCAATGATACCTGAGCATTGTTTAAACCAAATATCTCCGTATGTTTATTAACGAAGTTTTTCGTCATGCGGCAGACACGGAATTCTGCCCAGAACGTCATATCCAATTCATACGAAGACCAGTATTTATTACAAATGCTTTTATCTCTCACCGCATATTTACTAGATGACGTCATACGCAAGATAATGTGAACACCAGTGATTTCCCACTGTGGTTTTTTCCACGTTTTAATAGCGTTTTAAATCAACACATTTCTTATTGTATTAGGAGGGTCTATGTTTCTTGTATTTCGTAATAAAGCGGTTATACCATTCCTTTTGTTTTTAATTTTGTGTATTCCTTGATATTTCTCAAAAAATTTATTCCTATTGCTTGAATATTTTCAACGTTTTCGACATTATTAATAACAGTTTTACTTCCAGATGGGGCCTGGTATCTCCTTATAGTATTTGACAATTTTCCGTTTCCTTAATTGTCGTACCGCGCAATCATTGATATACGTCTGTCTTAGTTCCGTAGTTCTGTGTCATTATTACGTCACTAATGATGAAAACGACGCCAAAGAGTTCATAAAAAGCAGGTTAAAGGGTTTGTATGAAGTCTGTAGCTTCTTGAGTCTAAGTTTTTTATTTTCGCTAAGTTTTAAAGACACGCAGTCGTCTATTCCATGCGAATTTAAGTTCTGTTCGTGTGTTATTTGAAGACAAGTCAGAGCAGGAAGTTAGTTTTCCGTCACGGAATTGTGAACGCCATGATCTACCGCAAGCTGAACAGAAAAGACCCTCATTTCCAGCTCTAGTTATCTCATTTTCCTTATCTTGTCCCTGTTGCTTGTGCCTTATCTTTATTTTAAAGTCCTCTCTTTCTCCTGTAATTGTTTACAACTTGTTCTGACGCCCCACAAGCGCTCTTAACCTACCCCAACAGGAAGCGCGTATCTCTGCGCTCCCCTTGATCCACGTCAGTTTGTCATTCGGAGCACAAAGGCTGATCTTTTTGCTGTCACACTTTTTAGTCGAAGGAAAGTGAAAATAATTTTTATATCGGTGCTTCACAGACACGGGAAATGACAAGATTTTTTGCCACATATTTAATAAATGCTTGCCAACGTATCAGAGATCAGAGGTTTTCACAGCGGTGAGTATGAAGATTTCCGTCTTCTGGGTTGTTGCGCTGTGTAGTCTGATCGATGTTAACCAAAGTTTCAGAGGTCATACTGCCTCCATCATCAGGGCGACGAAGATTTCTGTCTTCTGGGTTGTTGCGCTGTGTAGTCTGATCGATGTTAACCAAAGTTTCAGAGGTCATACTGCCTCCATCATCAGGGCGACGAAGATTTCTGTCTTCTGGGTTGTTGCGCTGTGTAGTCTGATCGATGTTAACCAAAGTTTCAGAGGTCATACTGCCTCCATCATCAGGGCGACGAAGATTTCTGTCTTCTGGGTTGTTGCGCTGTGTAGTCTGATCGATGTTAACCAAAGTTTCAGAGGTCATACTGCCTCCATCATCAGGGCGACGAAGATTTCTGTCTTCTGGGTTGTTGCGCTGTGTAGTCTGATCGATGTTAACCAAAGTTTCAGAGGTCATACTGCCTCCATCATCAGGGCGACGAAGATTTCTGTCTTCTGGGTTGTTGCGCTGTGTAGTCTGATCGATGTTAACCAAAGTTTCAGAGGTCATACTGCCTCCATCATCAGGGCGACGAAGATTTCTGTCTTCTGGGTTGTTGCGCTGTGTAGTCTGATCGATGTTAACCAAAGTTTCAGAGGTCATACTGCCTCCATCATCAGGGCGACGAAGATTTCTGTCTTCTGGGTTGTTGCGCTGTGTAGTCTGATCGATGTTAACCAAAGTTTCAGAGGTCATACTGCCTCCATCATCAGGGCGACGAAGATTTCTGTCTTCTGGGTTGTTGCGCTGTGTAGTCTGATCGATGTTAACCAAAGTTTCAGAGGTCATACTGCCTCCATCATCAGGGCGACGAAGATTTCTGTCTTCTGGGTTGTTGCGCTGTGTAGTCTGATCGATGTTAACCAAAGTTTCAGAGGTCATACTGCCTCCATCATCAGGGCGACGAAGATTTCTGTCTTCTGGGTTGTTGCGCTGTGTAGTCTGATCGATGTTAACCAAAGTTTCAGAGGTCATACTGCCTCCATCATCAGGGCGACGAAGATTTCTGTCTTCTGGGTTGTTGCGCTGTGTAGTCTGATCGATGTTAACCAAAGTTTCAGAGGTCATACTGCCTCCATCATCAGGGCGACGAAGATTTCTGTCTTCTGGGTTGTTGCGCTGTGTAGTCTGGCCGATGTTTACCAACGTTTCAGAGGTCATACTGCCTCCGTCATCAGGGCGAATGTTTAAACCGTACAGCAAGTCGGTTTAATTTATGATTTGTTGACATCCCAAATATTTATTCGTAGCCTTCCGATACCAATGTGAGATGTAAATAGCACAAAGGACGCATGTGGAACCCAAGTTATATTAAACGAGTTCGCTTCTCCACTCTTCTTTCACGTCTTGTCACAGCCTGTGAAGTGCAATCCTCGTGCAAACGAAACTTTGTATGAATTTCAAAAATCATGTTATGACAGATGTTGTGTAGGTGATGATGTTTTTCTTCGAAAGAAGCGTGCTGAAAATAATGTCCATTAGCAGGACCGTTGAATGAGTGAATCAGTGGCACAAGTCGCTAAGACGAGTCATAATAACGGCCGCTGACAAATATTTGTTTAAAAGGCAATATAGTCAGAGAGTCATGGTTAAAAAATACCAGGTGTTTCAGCACAAAACGCTTGTGGTATAATATCCGATTCACAATCAGAAGGGCCGTGTTAAAAACTAGCCCATGATGGCTTTCCTGATAGGTGGCATACATTATTTCACACTAGCTGCGTGAAACTTGGAATTCGACTTTAAAATAGGCCACAGCCACTTTCTGTTTCCTGCATAAACCACCATACTCATCTGAGTTTGCCACACTCATCTTTGGCTACCGTGGATCAGATAGTTGGATCTGTATTCTGACTTAGATTTAACTAAGAAATCACGAATCATTTAGAAATACAGGAATACCTCGCAGATATTGCGGGCTCGGTTCCAGACTACCGCAATAAAGCGAGTCACACAAATTTTTTTTTTGTTTCCCAGTGCATGTAAAATTTATGTTTAAATTATACTGTAGTCTATTAAGTGTGCAATAGCATTATGTCTAAAAAGAACAATGCGAGAATTACCAAAATGTGACACAGAGACACGAAGTGAGCACATGCTGTTGGAAAAATGGCGCCGATAGACTTGCTTGACGCAGGGTTGCCACATACCTTCAATTCATAAAACCGCAATATCTGCGAAGCGCAATAAAACGATGTATGCTTGTATAGGATCATTCGGACCTGTCGTTGTGTTCCCTACCTACACAGGGAAAATACAAAAGAAAGCTAACGTTGTAATTCTACAACATTCAGACGATGGACAAGTCCAAAGGAACGGTTTAACTCAAGGGTTAGTGCTCTTTTCTTTGCATTCAGGAGGTATCGGAGTCGGGCTATTCTGACTACGGTGCAACAAATTCTAGGACAGTATCTTAGCAGGTCAGCACCGCCTCTGTATCGTTTTCAATCTATTCACACTCGTCCTCCTATGCTGTACAGAAAACGTCGTTAAATAAAGTTAAAGCAGAGCCAATAAATTCATAGATCGGAATTTGAACTTGGCACAGTGTCCGAGAGATCAATACGATCGGTTTATTCAAATATTCTAACAAAGGCGTGCAATGCAGATCTGTAATATGTGACTTCACAAGTGTGTGCTAGTGAGACAGGACCTGGGTTCGTATCTAGCAGTTCCCAAAGAGCAGCCCCTACACTCTCTTTCACCATTTTGAAGACAGTGACGACACAGACGATTTTCGCCTGCACCAAATGCTGATTTATGTTCTGTATCGACATAAAACATCGCGCAACTGTTTTTCGGAGTTGTTCCGCTCTTGCCGTCTCTTTCTGCGAGATGTCTCTCGCCAAGACGATCCAGGGTCCTTATTCTCAGAGTCTTTCCTTGTTGATTCTTGTTAGAGAAAGAGAAGTAAGGTGAAGAGCATTTCTTAGTATTTTAACTCCCGATTCTGTAATCCACAGTGTGTTTTGCTTGTTCAAACAACGTTACGGTGAATACAGATCGGAGATTAATAGACCCTTGAAATAAAGACACAAAAGGAGGAAAATTCTTTCCGAATATGCAAATACACAATTTGTAGCTGTCATATGCTCATAGAAACAGCAACGATACGTACATCGAGTTGGAGCTTAATATTTGTAATCTCAACAATATTTCTGAATCATTTATAATTTACAATATGATTTTGTTGTATAAATTTGTATAATAAAGTTCAAACCGTGAAGACGTATGGCGATCCCCGTGATAATGGAGACAGGAAGTACTTTTGAAACATCTGTGAACTTCTACCAGACTACACGGCGCTACAACCCAGTAGACAACCATCTCAAATTCCTAAAAGAAAACTACGCTGACAGACGAAAAGAAATTCTGTATTCCTTAAGATGGACGAACTGCAGTCAACGGTAGGAGCTCAGATTGGGATAGGTCGCGTAAGGTCCTCAGGGGGAAGTTTGTTGGATGAAATGAGGGAGGTGGTCGTATGGGGTTTCACCGGGAGGCAAGGGGATGTTGGCACGCGAGAACGATACGATCAATGTCCAGAGAAGAAAGAAGGGACGGAGATAAAAACAAGAGGGAGAATAATGGAATAAAGTAGAAAACAACCTTAGGGTAGAAAGACAGACGGTTGCGATGACGAGGCTGTGGCGGCGACCTGTTTCCCTGCCCACACACAGCTTTCTCCGTGGAGACAAGCCCTTCTTTGAAAATAGTAGTCGCTAAGCTAGGCAAGAAATACCATCCTTTTTTTCACTGGTCCCTATAACGGGCCAGAAGCTAATGAAGCAAAAGGATTTAAGTTGCCAAAGTGTGTCCGTAAACATTCAAACACAGATACACAAATGACCTCTCTGTTGCAGCAACCTTGAAATAAATTACTGATAAGGTTCTGGTGGTAGCAGCTTGCGTGAGCTCGAGATTGTTATTGGCAATGCAGAACCAGAAAACGGAGTCAAAACGACGTATAATTATGCTTACCTCATCTGACACACAGTCTTACAGACATAGCACGCACAAGCATATTCATAAAGGTAAAATTTATAAAAGATTTCATGTTCTCACAGTGGCGAGTATGAAGATGAATATCTTCTGGGTTGTTGGGCCGTGTAGTCTGGTTGACGTTTACCGACGTTTCGGTAGTGCTTACTGTTCGGTCATAAGGGCGAGACGTTGGTGAATATTTACAGAACTACACGGGACAAAAACCCAGAAGACAGTCATCTCAATGCAAGTTCATTTACGGAATATCATACACAAAGTTATTCTGAGCGCCCACCTTCACGCCTTTTCCAATTTATTTCTGCGGACAGAACGCTGTGTAGAGAGCGCGTAAGAAGCATATATATATATATATATATATATGTCAATGTGTGTGTGTCTATCCGAAAGTTAAAAAAATACGATACAAAATAAACTCCAATTTTAACTTTAAATTCTAGATCGTTATTATTATGCGAAAAGAAACGAAATTCACGATACACCTACTTCCACACATCACTCTACCGTTACTGCATATAATCACTAATAAACTTTCCAGACACTTGTTCAACATGTTACTTTTTATCCGTTCCCAAACCTCTATCCAATTGCATTTCACAGTTCACGTGTTTAGGGGAGGCCCCTTTTAGGTTTGCACCCCATGTATTATAATAGGTTTCAACAGACTTTTAACACCGAATAAAAAATTCTTAGTCTCTGCCCTATTCTACTTTTTTTGTGAAGTGAAGAGGGATATTATAACCCTCGGGGCTAAAAAGTTAGGATAACTTGTTAACATAGTATAGGGGACGTTTTTATTACATTCTCCATCCATTCTTAAAATACACATAAGAGGGGTTCCGATAGAGAGTGTCAGGTACATTTTATTATACAAAGATTAGGGTGTCTTACTCACACTCTGTTACTATTAACAGGTTTGCCTTTTTTGTCTGCGTTTTGTAAACATTTTACTAAAGAGCATGTTTTAACACACAAAGAATGGGGAAATTACACGGTATTTTAACCTCACTAAACAAGAATTTAATAATTCAATATCAAGTTATTTTTCATGAATAAAATAGGGGCAGGATCTTTCTGTATATAAATAGTGTAGTACCTCACCAAAGATATTAACTAAAGCCTACAGATGCCAAAGGAATTGTGAGTAGAGCACTGAAAAGTTTCCACCCAAATGATCTTAACGAATTTAAGCCAGATTTGTGCCCTTCACTTTCACAGTGCCTGCAAGAACAATTATGGTTAAATTTAATTTAGAAGTATTACTAAAATATAGCTATGAAAATACATTTTAGTCCACAATGTACAACTTTAATATTTCATAACATTGTATAAGAAACATATCTACCATGATATGAAGTTTCAAGCAAATTCTGATTCATGAGAGGAAAAATATCTGTAATTCAGTCACATCTATGTGTCTGTGTGTGTGAATTTTAAAATACTACTTAAGAAGTAAGTACGAAAGTAACAAGTAATAGAGCGATTTCTTTCACATTGTAATTCCTCCACCAGTAATACGAAACTGGTGGAAATATCATGTACTATAACTCATAGATATAGCGAAGTTTGAAATAATGGTTATGTAAATGTGCGTTATGGCGCATATTACAAATATGTAACGTTTATTACAACCGGAAACCAAAAGTTAATTCTATATTTTGTTTCCGATTTACTTACACGCTTTCTTTTTGTCAAAAAATAAATTACATTGAAATCATAAAACAAAAGCGACGTCATAGCGAAAGTTGGAAATGTACACCGCTTTCAGCGACGCTTGCAGTGACTCGTTTCCTCACGTCTAAAGAATTTCAGTGCCACGGCAACTGCTTACCAGGCGAGACATTTCATGTTTTCATTTTATGGTCGCCTGCCTAATTAGCTACGTTTCATGCTCTGCTTCTGATATGTCCAAAATTCATAAATAATTAATTTTTAACAGGCATTAATTTATAAAAGTATAATTGAATAGGAAAAGACATTATAAAGTTTCATTAGTAATTATTTTTGACATTGCTAAATCACATGTAAACCTTTTATAGGTCGGGGGTCTCAGACGTTTTATTCACATTGAGCGATGATCGGAAAAGAAGCCTGTTAACAACTATATTAAACGACTGACAAGACCAGGCACCCATTGGTTACACCATCGTCAAAACTCTGCAGAATAGATTACTAGAATAGTTAGTGGACAGTTATTTACTTAATTCAATCAGATAAAACACGAATAATCAAAGACCTGAAAATCGGTGGGCAGTCATTGTCTTCTTTTTAATAGGAAATCTTTCCGATATGCTGTTTCTCCACTTTCTTCGTGACAGTCTTGCTGTTTCTTCATCTCCCTCTATTTACGTGACAATCCCACTCCCCCACGCCACCCTCACATTAGAACGGGGGTCGAAAGCTGCATCAGGATGCTGGGACAGATGAGTGACTCATCAATTTGACCAGTCACACCAAAAGTGTATTATAGTCACCCGACTCATATCTCCAGCGTACCATGAAGGACCATTACCTTCAAAATCATGTCCTCTTGGACCAAGTCATCCCTCTTATTTTCAATTTCCTTCAGCACTCTGTTCTCAGCCACCCTCAACATCTGTTCTTCCCTTAACGTGAGCGACCAAGTTTCAAACCAATATGAAAGAACATATGATTATGCATTTGTATATATTTATCTTTACGTTTATTGATTACAGGCGGAAGGGTAAAGAATACCTGTTTTACTAACTGCATGGATGTGTTCGTTTGAAAAGAAACTACTCAATTATTTCGTCAAAAATTCCTCTACCATTTACAGACTCCAAACATTATTAGCGTGCTCACTTCAGTAGACATTTAATTTCATAAGACAACCCCTTTCAAACAGTTTCAGTTCCAAAGTTAACGCTAAAGATGAATTTTACTGTAAGCGCAACTAAATGATACAGGCCTATGCGTAAAGAATTATAATTCGACTTACAACACTTTTGCAGTTTTATGTTACCAAACACAAAGATCGATCTGATCATTTTAACAGCTACTCGGTCTATAGAGCCAATCGAAACCCGACATATATCTGAAACAGCCAATCACAATGCAACTAGTCCTCCCTTGATGTGAAAAATTGCAGCTTCGTTATTTTTTATTTGGCAGCCATCTTTATCCAGGAGTCCTCAGCTTCTTCAGCATTGGGGATCTACTGTATAAAAGAGAACGTAGCCTGTGTCAGCCAGTAAGCGACTGCTTACGGAGCGACTGGGTAAAGGTGGAAAAGCGGTTCCATCATGAAGCTGACTACTGTTCACTTCTATTTAATGCTGAGGACATATTCTACATCTACTGTCTTTAACAGCGGCTTCGTGGCGGGCAATTAGACAGGTAGACAAGTGGGACTTTCTTCCTTAAATTAAGAATGCTTATTTACATGAATGGAAATCCCTTAAGCGTACTATCTGAAAGTTTTCGAATTGTAGCAAATTTGTCTAAGATAGAAATCTGCCGTTGTTGCACAAGTGTTCTGATCCGATAATGCAGTGTATAAACCTATAAAATTACTTATAATAAACGGAAACTATTTAAAGCCAGAATACAGAAAGTAATCTTCACCATTAGTTTTCGTTCTAGGTTACAGATTTGTTTTATACTGTGTTGTCTGTAATTTGTACTTGAAGGCGTATTCATAAGTGGAAAATGTTGGGGCAATTATGAACAGAACACCTTAATGGAGTATTTGAGAAAGCAATACAGTTAAAATGCCTATTGCTCAGAAGAAGTGCAGTAACCAGACAAAGGTAACATCTGACTCATCTTAAGTGCTAACAGTGGCATATTACTGAATGCAATGTTTTTACTTAGCACTAAGTACCTCTGTTAAGTAGAAACCTGTGTGGAATGAACAAAGTTTCAGATTCTTTGGAATTCCCTAATAATTAGGTTGTGGTATGTAAATAAGTGAACAAACTCAGTGGCTTTGAGAAATTGACTGTCGAGAAATGTCATACAGCCTGAGTCTTCACGTCTGTGCTCAAAAGAACCAGGAAATGGACTCAGATGAACCAAATCAGCCTCCAGTTTTTATAGTACCCACTTTAATATTGAATTTCTACCTATACCTTGGTCTCCAAGTTGGTCTTTTGTTATTGACTGTTTT
Source organism: Zootermopsis nevadensis (assembly GCF_000696155.1). Next base: position 248,056 of record NW_019060426.1, read on the forward strand.
TAGTTTTACTAACCGAAGTTTAATATCTAATTCTTGTATCTGTATCCACACTAGAGATCAATCTTTTCATATCCTCCCTTGAAGATTTCTGTCTTCTGGATTGTTGCGCTGTGTAGTCTGGTCGATGTTAACTAACGTTTCGGAGGTCATACTGCCTCCATCATCAGGGCGATGAAGATTTCTGTCTCCAGGGTTGTTGCGCTGTGTAGTCTGGTCGATGTTAACTAACGTTTCGGAGGTCATACTGCCTCCATCATCAGGGCGATGAAGATTTCTGTCTCCAGGGTTGTTGCGCTGTGTAGTCTGGTCGATGTTAACTAACGTTTCGGAGGTCATACTGCCTCCATCATCAGGGCGATGAAGATTTCTGTCTCCAGGGTTGTTGCGCTGTGTAGTCTGGTCGATGTTAACTAACGTTTCGGAGGTCATACTGCCTCCATCATCAGGGCGATGAAGATTTCTGTCTCCAGGGTTGTTGCGCTGTGTAGTCTGGTCGATGTTAACTAACGTTTCGGAGGTCATACTGCCTCCATCATCAGGGCGATGAAGATTTCTGTCTCCAGGGTTGTTGCGCTGTGTAGTCTGGTCGATGTTAACTAACGTTTCGGAGGTCATACTGCCTCCATCATCAGGGCGATGAAGATTTCTGTCTCCAGGGTTGTTGCGCTGTGTAGTCTGGTCGATGTTAACTAACGTTTCGGAGGTCATACTGCCTCCATCATCAGGGCGATGAAGATTTCTGTCTCCAGGGTTGTTGCGCTGTGTAGTCTGGTCGATGTTAACCAACGGTTCAGAGGTCATACTGCTTCCATCATCAGGGCGATGAATCGGGAGCGTAAAAATGTTCAAGAACGATGTTTAAGAAGAATAATCTATATGAAACTAACACAGATATGGTAGAAAGGTACTGCGGTACGTTAAGTAATATTCTGTTTTGCATAGAGCGATTAAATAAAAACATTGTCATTTTGGGTATTTAGCTAGTTTAGGGATAAAAGAAATATTAATACATTACAATTTATGTTGAATGACCTTCAATAGAACATATTGTTTACATTACTAAATAGTTAAATCCATAATTCATAAATAGGCCGTAAATATGTAAACTTGCTGAGGATTTTGTCCAATGGTAGTTTTATTTTTTTATTTTTGACATCGTAGGCTTTTGGTATAGTGAAGAGTAAATCACAGCGCTCCTGCCGGGAATCGAATCGAGGCCAACAGTACAGTTCGTATCCGTCACTTTACGAAATGAGGTAAAACAAACTCTTTCAAAATCTTCAAATTAACAATGATCGTAATCAGTCTACGGGGTATAGTTAAGGCGAAACATTTCTTTGTAGCGTTGGCAACCATCTACAAAATAATACGGCCTCATAATCTTCAAAATCTTGAATTTCGTATACGAGTGCTTTGTCATGAAATTTGGAAGAAAGACTTGAATGACTCCTTTCTCTTATGTGCCTAATTACTTGTAGTTTAAAAATAAACCAAAACACTGTACTTTGGAGAGGTTGTCAGTAATATGACCTAGCTAAACATACATTTACTGTCTTGGGTTTAAAACTGTCTGTTCTAACATTCCAAAGTTCAATGTACATCTAATAATGGCATATAACATTTTTAGAATGTTGATTTTAAAATTGATATATCGTTGTAGGCAGTCTTATATGTATTCTGTACTTATTTACCCTAAAGTGTAAACAGTTGAAGAGTTCTATCTACATGAACCGTTAAACATGGAGACAGTTAAGACTTGTCACTATACAGGAATTTTTTGACCGACTGCTTCCATGTAACTGTGATATGGCCTACACAATGCCAAATATACGTCCGGTTTCTAGTACTGACGAGGGGCAGGGGATATAGTAGAAGTTCACAAAGGAGCATAAAGCCCTTGAAACCTCTCTTAATTTAACGTAAAAATCACCTGAAACGGTGCAGCTAATTCTCACGGAACACGCTTTGACAAATAAGTCACGATGTAAGAAGAAATGTCACTATCTAAATGCAGAAGCATTTAATCATGCTGGTATAATTATATCATATGATGTGTATGGAATATTGTAGATTAAATTATTATTTTTAATTTTGTGTTCTGGCTTACTTAATTTGTTAACAGTCACGTAAAACCAACACAGCTGTGTATACATGAAGCCTATAGACCCTTGAACTAAGCTCATTTAAATGTTTAATAGTTCAGTTCATACGTCAAAGAAATAACATGTCTCTATTAAAAAGTTCAGCTGGTCGGTGTTGGTTAGAGAATAATCGTTCTTTATTCTGATAATTATACGAAATCTATAAATATATAGGATTTAAGGTTTTCACAGCGGTAAGTCTGAAGATGGTTGTCTTCTGGGTTGTTTCGCCATGTAGTCTGGTAGAAGTTTTCCGACGTTTCATGGAGGCAGCAAGGACCTCTGAAACGTCAGTAAACTTCTACGAGACTACACGGCGCAACAACTAGTCATCTCCATAAATATACTGTAAGATTAAAATGCAGCGTTACTGGATGTAACCTGGTGGTACATATAATTATCACTGTGCCTTAAAACAGGTCGAGCCCTACTCTACCGTTGGAGCAACATGGCGCTTCTATCACTTCCGGTTGTTGTTTTCTTCGCATTACTGCTGCGGCAGGAAGTTTCCCTGACAGCCTCATCTCGTTTTTAGAACTCGACAGGGATATTTTGGTCTGTTCTACTGCCCTCCCCTATCAGTATCTTCCCTTTCCCCACAGCCCCCCAGCCCGGGGTCAGCTGCGTGCCCTAAATCACGGCCCTTCAAAGCTGGACAATAGCACGCGCCATGGGACTGTCACATACAGGATGTGACGTTCTGTCACATGTCCATATTCATGGTGACAAATCTATATTACCAAAGTGTAAAGATATGGTACTTTCAGCAGCGTGTTTAGAATTACGAAGGGAAGGGAAGTTATAAAATTTAAATTGGGAAACACAAATTTGGGCAAGATCGATCCCCGACGGGGGCAAAGGATTTTTCCTTTAGCCTCTGCGTCCAGACTGGTTCTGGGGCCCACCCGGCCTCCTATCCAGTGGGTACCAGGGTCCTTTCCCGAGGGTAAAGCGCGGCCGAGGCGTGATGCTGATCACTCACTCCTATCGAGTGCCGAGGTCAAGAATGAGTAGGAGCTATACCGCCTCAACCCCAAGTGCCTACATGGCGTATAGTGTAACAGATTTACTTTACTTCGAGCTTAGTACCTCTCACGATCGAAGCAACATTTACCTTCTCTGCACCTTCAAATTCAGCTTGAAGTTTCGTAGTCCCTTCCGACAAAGTATGGGAAAATCACGTAGACCAATATTTCATATTACTGCTTTTTATTCGGGATGAAGACAGGCTGTTCTGACTGAGGTTATCGTGGAGTCATCTCCATAAATATACTGTAAGATTAAAATGCAGCGTTACTGGATGTAACCTGGTGGTACATATAATTATCACTGTGCCTTAAAACAGGTCGAGCCCTACTCTACCGTTGGAGCAACATGGCGCTTCTATCACTTCCGGTTGTTGTTTTCTTCGCATTACTGCTGCGGCAGGAAGTTTCCCTGACAGCCTCATCTCGTTTTTAGAACTCGACAGGGATATTTTGGTCTGTTCTACTGCCCTCCCCTATCAGTATCTTCCCTTTCCCCACAGCCCCCCAGCCCGGGGTCAGCTGCGTGCCCTAAATCACGGCCCTTCAAAGCTGGACAATAGCACGCGCCATGGGACTGTCACATACAGGATGTGACGTTCTGTCACATGTCCATATTCATGGTGACAAATCTATATTACCAAAGTGTAAAGATATGGTACTTTCAGCAGCGTGTTTAGAATTACGAAGGGAAGGGAAGTTATAAAATTTAAATTGGGAAACACAAATTTGGGCAAGATCGATCCCCGACGGGGGCAAAGGATTTTTCCTTTAGCCTCTGCGTCCAGACTGGTTCTGGGGCCCACCCGGCCTCCTATCCAGTGGGTACCAGGGTCCTTTCCCGAGGGTAAAGCGCGGCCGAGGCGTGATGCTGATCACTCACTCCTATCGAGTGCCGAGGTCAAGAATGAGTAGGAGCTATACCGCCTCAACCCCAAGTGCCTACATGGCGTATAGTGTAACAGATTTACTTTACTTCGAGCTTAGTACCTCTCACGATCGAAGCAACATTTACCTTCTCTGCACCTTCAAATTCAGCTTGAAGTTTCGTAGTCCCTTCCGACAAAGTATGGGAAAATCACGTAGACCAATATTTCATATTACTGCTTTTTATTCGGGATGAAGACAGGCTGTTCTGACTGAGGTTATCGTGGTATTCCTCAGTCCTCCAGTAAAGTGCCTGGACAATGTCTTAAATTCGGCCAAGACCGCTTATTTCCAACTGTTTTGAACTCATTATTTAAACATCCTTTCACCCGATGCTACCATCTAAGCTACTGGAACCGCCGTTAAATACACGTAAAAATAAATCGCGAAACTCATCTACGGCATAGACTGAACATGGCAGCCGAACGATTTGCAATAATGCTTCGTGTTCCGAAGATAACAGGTTAAAATTGCAGCCCAGAGACTTGCTTTTACGATTTAAATATGTCGTGGTGTTCTCTGTGTTCAAACAAACGTAGAAAACTTACCTTAAATTAGCACACGGCCACTCCCTTTCATGCCATTCGTTGTATTTTGAATGTCTAACGGATTCGTAGTTTAAGAAGTTATTTTGATTTGGAACAAGCCAGACGGCCTAATTCTTGAAGACTGAAGAAGAGGAAGATTATTATCATCATCATCATTATCGTCATAATTACTGTTACGTTTTACTTTTTAGTAAACATAAATAGAATATCAACGCAGTCAGCCATGACCTGAAGTTAACTGAAATTAATGTTCACGTTTTCGTTCAAGTGTGAAAGAAATTAGAACTTCTTTAAAACGCCAGTAACCAACTGTGAGAAAACGTAACATAAAAGGACTTTGGCTACTTAATTTCGACATGAAATGGCGATGCTCAACAAAAGCTAATAAGAATAATATGTCCCATAAAGTGAACGTTCTCAAAAAGTCCATGATTAGTAGACTTTATATGGACTAACACAATGCTATCAATTTATGACTAACCAATGGTTTCAAAGTTCAAGTTTACTGGTTCTTCGCGACTCTCAAAACATTACACAAATCAAGCCAGAACTTAAAAGTTGAACTTGAACGAACGGGTCGGTTACTATGGCTACGCTCCCACTCACGGGCCCAGGCCCTCTGGAAGAGTGCAGCGACATCTCTCATTAAACCGCAGACAATCAGTCACAGGAGCAACATTTATGAAAACGTTTGATATTACGGTTGGCACATAATCCGACTAGAATAATCTAATATAGGTTAAGAAAATCGAAATAAACTGCAGTGAAGAAAATAGATTCCGTTGAATTATAATCGTCTGTCGGAAGACCTAAAATCTACGCCATTGAGGGAGACACTGAAGTTAATTATTCACGCCTTCTAGCCCCGCTTGTATGTAAAATGAATATTTAAGTTTCAGGTCTCGATAACATCTACTTGGGATGAGCATGCAGCAGTAATTAGCTTCAAATTGCTTGGGACTAACAATCCAACCGTGAAACGAACTCCTTCTGCACAGTCCGTAATTAGAAAGCACTGAGTTCTTACGCCTTTAAAACGACAGGCCAATCGCAGTGTTCCGCAAAAATTTATTCACCCGCGACACACCCTAATTTCTAAAAGACACATGACTGTACACCACAAAATTTCGCCTTACGAAAAGGGGGTACAATCTCTACATTGCTATAAATACGTATTTATATATAAATATCTGCCATACAATATCCCAGGCATAACAAAACGAAACATCTTGAAAGAAACTATCGATAATGAACCAGTGTGCGTGTGTGTTATCACGAATTCCAATTACGAAAGGTAAGATTTGCCTTTTAACGAGTGAATATATAATTTTTGTAAAAATTCGCGAAACACCGGGCTGTCATGCAGTTGTCAAATAACTGACGTCAGTGTAGTTGAAGATGTTGTATTATTAACATCGGTACAAGAAAAGACGGGAGGATTAGGTAGACAGAATGAAGGAATTCATGCGGTCGAAGGCAGCGACCGAGCAGACACCGAGATAAAGGGATGTGGAGACCGATACAAGAGTTACAATGGCTAATCCGTAAAGAGAAAACGAAGAGATAATGACAACAGAGGAATGACAAGTGTAGGAGAAATGAGATTTAAGGTTCTCACGGTGAAAAGTATGAAAGTGGCTGTCCTCTGGGATGTTGCACCGTATAGTCTCGTATAAACAGACCGACGTTTCCGAGGTGTTTACTGCCTCCATGTTCACCTCTGGAACGTCGATAAATTGATACGAGACTGCACGACGCAACATCCCAGAGGACAGTCATCTCCAGTTGTGCAGGAGTTATGCCCCTTATCCTGACGAGTTCCGCATAATGTCTGAAGGCTGGTGGTCAGCGGTAGTGAGGATGGGAACATTCCCGGTACATCGCTCTACCCTCCACTCCCACATAAATCAAGACAGATCCAAAGACGCGGCTACCGACTAGGGTTGCTTTTTACCAGCGACTTTGGCGTTTTGTCACTTTCATTTTTTTTTTTTCTGAAAGGTTTTTGCTCATTTCAAACACTCGTTCGTCCGTGGGGGAGAGGAATTTGGCGGTCCGCCCACATCCCGTCTCTAAATGAGCCCCAAAGTTAGGAATCGAACCAGAAAAATTCCGAAACTGATTTACAAACGGATTTGGTTTGGAAGAAATTTTTCGGAACAATGACCGTGTCATGCAGCGGCACGCTCTTGCAAAAAAGTTATCACCAAATACTATTTACGTAATCCAATTAAAGAGAATAATATGGGCGAATCATGCAGCGTAGCTCCCTCCAGTTTAATGACCATTCGCAACTATCTCATTACTTATGTTAACAACAGCAGACTTTGAAACAGCGACGTACAATAACAAGGAATAAAACAATTTGCAATTACAATATGATCCGAATCTTGACTTTTAGAGTTATGTAAGATACAATGAATGAGATGCTAGTTGAATTTGAATATATGCAGTAGAATTCAATTATGAGACTTTTGGCAATGGTTAAAATTTTCGTTCTCTTCTCTTATTTGTATATAACAACCCGTTATGGGCACAGCAGGCAAACAATGACAAAAAGTGTTAAAGAATATGCAGCAATTTATACAAGGAATCCATCATATTGTTGTCAGGATGCCAGTGTTATGACTGACAAATGGCTGGGAGGTCTCAACCTTCTGGTGGCCAAAGAGACTTCGTACTGTCAGTTCCTGTCGTCCTAACAAAGACAACAAACTATGTCTCCTACTGGTTCTTAAGAGTGCTTCCTGCGAAGAAATACTTGTGTTAAGTCTGTTAAATGGCATGTGAAATGAGACAGCCCTTCAACAATATCCATTGCTAAAAAGGTTTCCGTTATGTCTTCCGCGGTTTGCGATGAACAATAGTCCTCTAATGTGGCTCACTGAAAACAGATTCACTTTATGCACTAAACATAAAGAGAAATAAATCCACAAATAGGCTTGACCTATGTTTAGTTTCCAGTGCGTGTGAATTTTTATCTCACAAGGTAGCAGAATGACGTATCAGTTCCGAAACGAATGTATCTGTAATCGCTCCCTTTCTTCGTCATTAAAATGAATGCTTAGAACGTCCAAGCTGTCCAGAAACGGGAGTTGGAAAAGGGGCCATGGGCTGGGTTAAATAGCCTAACACAAGGGAACACCAAATGTTTTAAATCGTACGTGAAGCAGGTATTCTCATCCTGCTAGAAAGGTTCAGGGGTCTAATACAACAGAAAATCCCATAAAAAGGGTCAGGAGTTTTAACCAAATAGGGGCAGCTATCACTACTGCCCAATTGTTCCAATTCAGTAACAACAAAGTTCGCAGCTGCCCTTTCCGACCCCAGGGGCAGTGACTTCTGACCACAAAGGTCAACAATAACGGAGTGACACTTCGATACATGATATATGTCCAAGCCACACATGATACTGGGATGCTGGAGTACGAGTTTGTTCTGATGCACTGTTGCACCCGGAAGGTTATATTTATTCCCAGGGAGAGGCCAGATTAACTGGACTGGTAGAAGTTTTACCGCAAAATAACTTGTCTCTCACAGAGAAGAGAACTCTGTTTAATAAAAGGACATCTTGTACAAAATAAATTACCCAAGTAATGTAAATTTTCTGGTATATTATAATCAATTTATGTGATATTACGACAATGAAGATCATATTAGGTCAAAACGCAACTTGCATACAAACTAATAAGGTCTAAAGAAACTTCAATATCTATAATATCTACAGTCATAACACTGCTTTATATTCAGGGAGAGTGGGACTGAATATCAGTCTGAAATCCGTGGTTTTCCTTAGTGCCTCTGGAAATATGTTGCGATAGTACCTTGAATTGGGTAATTACCGCCTCGTTTAATTCCTCCCCAATTTATTATTCACGCCATTCAGAACACTGGAAGCTGAATAACAGAAGCAGTGTTGTTCAATAAATTGCATGACAAAGAAATATTGAAATCTGTAGCCGTTTGTCATAAATTGCCCATAAGCATCTGATTAGTAATCCTTTAAGCAAATGTAACATTCCCATTTAGTGCAGAGATTAACACAGAGGGGACGTTACTTCAACTCACCCATACGCTTTTATAATGTGGTGCTCAGACACGGGGACAAAAATTCTTGGTGATGAACACAATTTATAAATTATGAATCAAAAGTTATGCATTTTATCCAGTCTACTCCTCCTTCCTATGCTCAAAAATTCCCCTCCGTATCCTGTTCTCAAGCCTAGAATATACGCCGTCAGGTCTTGATATTAGCTACTTTTACATGTTTTCATTTTGCCAAACAAACACATTTGTTTCCTAAATTAACTTCATGGTTCAGCAATTAACTTCCAGTTTCTTTAGCCGACCTTGTACTTACGTTCTTCGAACTTGGCTATCTGAATAATAAAGTAGGAGCATTCTTTCTCTTTACTTCTAAGGAATCCTTTATTATGATTATTATTATGAAGGGACAGGCTAACGGCTGGTGCCTTCAAGGAACAAAGACGTCACGACAGATCACAAAAGCTACCGGTCAAATTGTACATAAAGAAAGATTTCAGGTTTTCGCGGCAGTGAGTCCTTGCTGCCTCCACCATCAGCTCGACTGAAACTTTGATAAACTTCTACCAAACTATACGGCGCTACAACCCAGAAGACAGCCATTTTTGTACCTAGAAAGATTGTAATTGTATCGGATCCACAAAAGTTTAGAATGCTTTCAACATTCTTTGTTCCATTACTTTTCTAGACGCTTTGGATCAAGTATGAAAGGGTAGCTTTTGCTGGAACAGACACATTAATACTCAACGTCCGATTTTCTAAAGGTTTGCGAACATAGTTGATTTATTGCAGTAGCCGATCTATTATGCCGAATTTTGACCATTGTCTGAGATAGCAGCCTGCAGGCTTTGTGAAACAAAATTATTTTTAACAAGTTAGCAGTCATTTAACCATCTCCATGCCGGGAATTTTACTTTCAGGTATAAGCTTTTATGATTAAAAACGTTCAAGCACTGTCTACCAGACAGATAAGTTGTTTAAGTACTGTACCTACGTATGAATGCAATGAGAGTTTGAAGGTAATGCAGACATGATCAATGAACATGCTGAGGCCCTGTTCAACATTTGTAGCATACATTAGTTATGATGTTAGTTTGTCGTCAACGAAATGGATGTCTCCTGGGTTCTTGCGCTGTATAGCCGTCCGTGACTTACTCATCGCCCTGATGATGGAGGCAACAAGAACATAAGAAACGTCGGTAAATTTATACCAGACTACATGACGCAAAAACCCAGATGACACCCATCTTCATACCAGCCGCCGTGAAATGAGCATACAATCTTGGTCATATAACTTGAAGAGACGCGATAACTGCAATAATTTAGGAATGATACTGAACATGAGAAAACTGAAGAATTCGAGGAAAAACGTGCTTCAGTTCCACTTTGTCCACCACGAATCTCACTTGAAATCACCTGAGACTAAACCTGGGCCTCCGCCGTTAGAAGCCAGCGTTTAACCCCTGAGCTATAATAATTCCCGATATAAGATATATATGCCTGTTTTGTTATATACAGAATTACACTTCCTCGCAGGCTGTCCATTAAAGTCACGCTTCTTCGTTATCTAGTTCACACAAACGTTCAGCAGAAAATGATTCGTATCAATTTTAAGTCCTCAGACTATATACAGGTAGGACTCGGTTTACTCCGGGGTTAGGTTCCTGAGATTTCCGGCGTAAAGTGAAGCGGCGTAAATTAAAGCAAAAATATATTGGGAACATATTTAAATACATTAGGTTCCGTTCCAAGGTTTTCAGTAATCAATACAAAATACTTGAAAAATGTTTTATTTTATGAAATTTACGTATTGAAAACTGTATAATGTTTAAGAAAAATAAAGAAAGTTTACTGCTTTAAAAACGATAGAATAGATGTCTGTTTGTTTTCTTTTTTCCTGATAATAAGTTAAATTATATTTTGAAACTGAAAGTAAACTAAATAAAGCGTTAGACTTCACGTTTACTGACGTCACAGATGCTTTACAATACAAATACAAGAAGTTCTTGAAAACAGAATCATTGGCATTATCATATTTGTAATCGTTAACATTTAAAACGTTTTATAAACATTGTACCTGTTTGTTATCTACCTCCATAAATTTAGGTTTTTAGTTAGTAATTCACTAGTTATTGCTGATGCAGGCCTACTTTTTACCTTTTACAAAAATATGATTTCAACAAAGTTCTTTCGAGCTCTTTTCACACATAATTTCATGTCAAGTGCGTTGTTTTTAGTGCTAAAACTTATTTCGCTTGTTTGGATTACAGTAGCCCGCTTCTGATCAGAGTAACTGTACTTTCCCTGCTCAGTTATTCGGGGGTTCCTCGTTTCGTAGTTGCGAAAAGTTTAACAAAGTTGTGTGAACAAAGAGTCCAACAAGCTGTGCCATGAATTAAACAGTGTGTATCAGATATCATTATTAACCACAAAACAAACAACTTTGCTTACTAATGGCTTTTCTGAACTTTGAAAAGAGCTGACCTTTTTAAGTCAAAGTCTATAGTTCACCGTGTTTTCCCTTCTTTTGCTAGTGGGCTTATTATTCACCAAGCTGGCACAGTGTAACAAAAAACATTTTCAGCGGTACCGTATGTTACGACTTCACACGAGATTTTTGACAGCTTCATAATTCGTAATCTGCACCAAATAGTAATACGGCAATCAAATCGGACATTTAAATGGTTGGGGCATGCTTGAAATACTTGTGAAAGTAATATCAAATACAAATTATAACCGCGATTTCCAGAAAACTACACAAGTTACTTTTGTAATAAACAGTTGTAATAAACAACCCGTGGTTCGAATTCTGAGGGTTGCGTGGGTTGCCTCAGTCCGTAAGTCCGAACAGCACATTTCATTTTAATAGGAACTGAGCTATTTTTTCCGCGACTATTTGAATCATCACGACCGTAAGACCGTACATCTTGTGGGCGCATGCAGTGTCTTGATGATAGCTGTCTTGTGGGCTGTAGCGCCGTGTAGTCTGATCGAAGTTGCTACCTACATGATCAGGACGATGAGGCAGCAAGTAACGTTGGTAAACTTGTACCAGAGTATACGGCGCTACAACCCACAAGACAGCCATCTTCTTACTCACCATCGTAAAAAATATCAAATCCTACATAATATATAGCATCTTTCTTCATTTAACACATGGACGGTCTTTTATGTATCTCGTAAAAGCACATTTCCCAGCCCTGCTTCCTTCTTCCGCCGTGGTGTCTGAGCCATCATCATGTGCTGCAGTGCATTCGCCGCCAAGGCCGTCAGGTCACAGGTCCTGTCGCACCAGGCGCGAACGACAACCTCAGGAAGCGATGAAGCTACCATCTCTTCGTGTCGAGTCAGGTCAGAAGTCAACTCTGCAGGTAGCAGCCTGTTTCCGGTATGCGGTCTTCTACGAAAGAAGTAAGTAATGTGACCAACTTGAAAAATCAGAATCCATTAAGATCGGCCCGTATTTTGGTGTAGAACTCCTATCTGCTCACCTGATGCACTAAAATTTCCAAATTTGTAGTAACGTTTGTTTCTTGACTCTTTCAACGACGTTTTGTCGACTGTAGATATGGCGTTGCGTCGAAAGAGAAGTAAGCCTTTACATCGCGCTGTGAATGGACTCTTAGAACTGCCAAAAACTGATAATTCACGTCCATCATAGAATGCTTGACCTTTATCTCCACGTCACCTACACGTCTTCATCACACTCTGTATATTTTGGAACGCAGGTAACCCCGACCATTTCCTCTCAACTGAGCCTCAAGCTTTGGTCGTTCGCCGCGCTAGATCGGACGAACACTACGATCTATTAAACTAAATATGATAAGCTATTTATGTAACATATTTACAGAACAGTTGCAAACGTACTGTTACTTGGCGAGACTTGAATTTCTCACGGCGACGAGTAAGAAATGACTGTCTTCTGACTTGTTAAACCGCGTAGTCTGGTAGATGCCGACCACCGAGATAACGAAGGCAGTAAACTCATCTGAAATGTTGGTCGATATCTACCACCGCAACTCCCCGGAAGACAGACATTTTTATACTATTATTACCAAATAACGCATCAGTTTCTGCGCTAGAAAAGTCGAAGTCAAAATTCAACAAGAAAAAGTGGGAATTTTCTTATTGTACTTGTACCTAATTAACTTTAAAATACATATTTCGTTTCGGCACCATCGGCTAACATCACTGGTGTAACATTCTTCTTGTTTTTATTGGACAGAAAGAAAACGAGTATCAAGATGGCTATCTTCTGGGTTGTAGCGCCGTGGAGGCTGGTGGAAGTTTACCCTCTGCCACCGCGGTGGGAAACTCAAATTCCATTTTAAACGGATGTCCATTGGATACGAGGCTGGGAAGGCCAAAGGACCGATCTAAACGTTGTGGTGAAGCCCTGCCATACTGGGAAATACCTGTACACTACCCTCGCCTGAAGGATAAAATTTGTGGAAATGGAAATTTTTTTAATTATCCTGCGTCTAATACGTCTATTATCAATCCACCGACTTGGTTATATGTATGAAAATGTAAAGTTTTAAAAAATATATTTCTTTCCAAAAATTTATTACCTGATGGTAAATAAACGTTGAGGATCAGGTTCTTGAAAGAAAAAGGGTTTTGCCCACACCTGCACTGTTTTCCTACCTGTCGTGGTCAGCATGGCGAGGCGCGGCCAACATGAAGTTTGAGATAACGGAAGCCATTTCAGACAACTTGTACCAACGCGTCCGACTCAGACAGTTTTTCAGGCGCCAAAAATTGAGAGAAAATAGTAATAATATCAATTTGCTTCGGCATAAAAAATTATCGAACAGACATAAATGTAAAGCAGTCGTGTACTGTTTCCTATATCCTGTCTCAATATGACCATTCAAAACATGTAGGAATGGAAGAGAAAATAGATTTTAGAGAAAACATATATTATTAAATGGGAAAGTAAAAACAATTTGAAAGCTCCTGCCCTCATGTCCAGTCACATTTCGCCATGACACATTGAAGATAATGTCAAGATAAGAAATACGTGTACATAGCAACAGCTTGGAGGCCTAATAATAAATGACAGGATATTATTAAAATGGTCCATAAAGAAATAATGTGTGAAGGGTGGACTTTATTTATATGACGAAGGATAGGGTCCAGTGGCGGTCCCTTGTGAAAAGAGAGTTGATCTACGGTTTCACAGAAAGTGAAAGATTTCTAGAACGGTTTTATGTTAATAAATGAGAGAAACGCTGGAATGCTAAGACAATGCCTAACTCATACATCCACGGTGCACAAGCCGGATTGTGATTGCAGGTCTGCGATATCGATGACGCCGAACATAATAAATAGTACAGAGACCACAGCACTTGGTACATGAAGAATGGAACAGGAATGTAGGAATGTACGCAGTTATTGTATCGTGCTGCTGGTACACAATTTAGGAACCCCTGACAGAACGTGTGTGAACTTTTCTTTACGGCTACTTTTTATGCCGACTCGTTAGTATTTTACTTCCAGGTCCTAAAAGAACCTTCTTCTAAGTATAGTTCTTTACGAGCGAAATTTCCTTTCAATACCTTGCAATAATCGTTTCTTTCCCGCAAATTTATTTTGGCAGTTATACAACGCATTTTTTAAAGACGCTCCTTTTTATTAGTGTGATTTTTAAAAGCTGCAGTTCCATTTATCACTGCGGGTTTTTGGTGTAAAAAGAAATGACTTCCATGAGTAGGGTCAGATGTTGGGGGTGGAAGTGTATGGAGCTTCCGGAAATAGCGAGTGGTGGTGGTACTGAGGGGTGGTTCCAGTAGGAGAACTTCGTTAGGGGTTGGGGAATTCGTGTCGGGGTGGTTTTGCAACCTGAACCTTGGTCTGTACTGTTGGGGTAGAGGATGGTCAACTACTGGGTTTAGTTGTACGAGGGTAGAGGGAGAAGGGAAAATCGATGAGGGGTAGGAGAGGGGTGGTACACGAAGTGGGGATCGCCTTGTAGTTTTTATGACTGACTCAGGCCCACAAGTTTCTTTCAGTTATTGAGTGACCATCGCCATGGAGAGGTGATAGATGTCGGGAGTGCTTGAAAGTGTTACTTCGCTGTTAGAACCGAGTATTTGGTGTAACTGACGTGAAGCCTAAGAAGTGGAATCTGCAAACGTTCCCAAAGTTACCGGTAAGAACAACTGTTTTAAATAGTCGATGCACAGCATTATAGCTAATCATGCTAAAATTAATAAATAAAAGTAAAATGTATTGAGGTTTAAAATTCTCAGTCGCAAAGATGGAAGATGTCGGTCTTCTGGGTTTTAACGGTGTGTGAACTTGTATGCAGATACCAGATTTTCGGAGTAACATACTTTCTCCATAATCAGGGCTCAAGAGCAAGACGGTGTGTTCTTCCGATACGGTAATATCTACCTCCCAAGTGCACATGGCGTTACAGCCCACAAGATCAACTTTAATAAAAGTTACTTTTTATTTTCTTTACTCACAACGTATTAATTTATGTAGGCCTTACTATTAATAGACTAAAACTAATACGAAGTTGGGTGGTTTGAAAATGTCCCTGTAAGGGGGAAAAACGAAATAAACGTTTTGTGTGAAAATATAATTAGAAACTTATTTAAGTAGTGTCATTCGTCTAACTTGTAAATATGAGGCAGTTTTTTTACAAATATTTTAGACAACTTGCCATTGAAGATGACAGCTATACTGAACTGTGCACCGATGAACAGGTTTTGTTTTATCTAGCGACGAATTTTATAAACCGGTATATGATCATAGGATAAGAAATTACATTCGGCCATACTTCGAATCTAATTTGAAATGATCTGGAAGGAAGCGATCGTAGCCAATTTTAACATACTATCGAAAAATATGTTTGGAATGAATTAAGAGAAGACCACGAGATGTGAACCGGGCACCTCCATTATACGAAGTAAGAGTGACCCATTGAACCGTGAAAATACCTGCAAGTTTTTTGAACAAAATTCAGTACTTCCAGATGTGTTTTTCCAAAACTTCCATAAATAGGATTCTGCGCGCCTGCCCCATTAAATGCATACAGGACCGTGAAATTGTTTTCATTCGCAGATTAGATCGAATGCTAAGCTAATTTTAAAAATCAGAGTCCCTCAGGAACCAATAATTTATCAGCTGTTGAAGAAAATCCTTGCCTCTCACGCATCCCGAGAGAATTTATCATCACGTTCATAGCGCCAGCCAGGTAAATGAACTCCGCACGCTCATACCCTAATTCCTAAAAATTAATTCGACCGCTTTATTGAAAAGCCTTTCACATTAGACCACAAAATATTTCCGTACAAATCATACGTATGAGTATCTCATTATGACTAGTAATGTTTCTTAGAAGAAGAAAAAAAAACATTTCAATGGAGTAAGTACGAAATGAACTGAAATGAAAATTATCTTGTGCGGTTAGCTATGAAAAATGGAAACATGTCTTTTGGTATGCCTTGTGACGCCGTGTAGTCTTGTAGATGGTTACCAACGGTTCGGAGAAACATATCGGAAATTGCAATAGTTTTCGTTAAAGTGTGTGATCACCTACAGGCGTTTCCCTTCAATTTCAGCGAATCTCGATTCGATTTTTCCTTTTTGCTTCGCATCCTTTAATCATATAACATAGTTCCCAGAACATTTTTTGTTGCACAAAAATATGACAAACTCAGAGCGACTGACTCTGCAAAAATTATGAAAACAAGTTGCCACAATCGTTTTCAAAACTGCAAGGTACCAACGTCTCATTTGCTGTGAGGAAAAGGTATTTTGAACCGTGGCTACATAATCACTGTTTCTTGTCGACATATTTCTGCGGCCGATGTAGCAATTGTATTTGCCTTCTTCCTTTCCTCTAACATATATACAAAATAAGAATTAAAAAATACAAAATGACGTCACCTGTTGTCTCTCGAAACGTCTCTCACTCTATAGGAAAAATAAGCCTGCACATTGAAAGCAATTTGGAAAAAGTTGAGAAAATTAAACCCAGAAGGAAGCGACTGATGGTGGGAATGAAGTATAAATAAAGAACTTAAATCGCATACCAAAAGAACAAAAAAATCCAAATCAGTAATATAGCGTCAACAAAATTATGAATATAAAATACAACACACAAGAAGAGTTAATTACATCCTCCCATCACTCCATAAATATATACAAAGTTTTTGACTGGAAAACCATAACGAAAGATATGTGACGAGGGAGGAAATGGATGGCTGTACGAAAAGGATACTTAAGAAATAAAATGTAAAGTTTGGATTGATACATATTCGAGGAAAGATTTCATTTGTGTTTTCTTATTTTTGTTAACATTACGACCAATCGGTCTCCTTAAGAAAGAAAATTTATTTACTGAGTAACTATAAACTTTTCAAGAAAAGCTGTATCACAGAAATAGTTGTGAAACGGGCGTTGCACTGATCTTACCCCCATTTATTGAATGCGTCATTGCATTTCTTAGTAAACTTTCTAAAAGAGAAAAGAAAAATGCTTTGAAAAATAAATATACGACTTTTACTTGTGTTGAAATCCCGTTTTATGAATAACCAAACGTAACACAGCAATAGAAAGTGGAATACTAAAAACAATTCTTTCATGTACGATTTGAGGTTTTCACAGCGGTGAGTATGAAGATTTCTGTCTTCTGGGTTGTTGCGCTGTGTAGTCTGGTCGATGTTTACCAACGTTTCAGAGGTCATACTCCCTCCGTCATCAGAGCGATGAATTCTGTGAGATCGAAACATATCGCCGTAATTATTTGTCATTATTAATAAAATTTGTGACGGATTCTCTTCTTCGTATACACTGAAAACTTAATTTAATTCGATAAATTCAGATTAATAGAAATCATCGACGAAACGTAAGGTGAGACGACCTCCCTCTTATGTGTTTATTTATACACTCTATATTTATTTTATTTATTTAGTTTTCTGTCTGACGACAGGTCCATATGAACAGGATCCTTCCATCCTTTTTCTCGGACTGGG
>NW_019060426.1:265911-278676 GCF_000696155.1 Zootermopsis nevadensis
GCAGTATGACCTCTGAAACGTTGGTAAACATCGACCATACTACACGGCGCAACAACCCAGAAGACAGAACTCTTCAATTCCTTTCATCGCTGCTTGAAGATATTTGGAGGCAGGATCTACCATCTCTGTATCTAGACGGAGGAACTGAGAAGAAACACGAAAGCTTGTCAGAATAGCAGATATCCCGCCTGCAATTCACCGAACTTCGCGACCGGGTGGTCATCACGAGAGCTTTGTATTCGGGATGTAACCGGTTCAAACCTCGGCCGCAGATCGAGTGTCCTGACGGATCCTGGCTCTCGTCATTCACTTTCCCCTTTCCAATTCATTACTTATCATCCAATCATTTGGCGCTGTAAAATCATGTCCAGCGCCGAATGAATGTACAGCAACAAATTATGACAGCGTCTTTTAAAAAAAGTCAATGAAAGTGACTGATATTCGAACCGGGTACCTTCCCTAATACAACACAAACATATAAACCACTGAGTTAACCCGCTACACTGACCAGAATTTCACAGCAGTGTCCAGGTTGGCCAGCCGAGCTCGCTGCTAATCTGATCCCTCGGTCAGCTTATTAATCTTATAACACACTTTTACAGAAATCGTTTCACTGTATTTTTAATAGAATCGTACCGATAACACTTTCCTGTGGATAAAGACGATAGCCGAACATTTTCGTTGCGTCTCGCACCAGCGTTTTACTTCCACACAATATACGCAAACGGCTCGGTACTTATGGGATCACAAATGTGTTTAATGCGGTAATGTTTTTGATTTCATTTTCTCCTGGAGTAAATGTTTTCCTTGCACGGTAACAAAAACAACCGCAATATCGGCTGTTATCGACGTTTCTATCAGCAGTACTTTTATTATCAAACAGTTACTTATAATTTCTCGACAAACATGTCTCACGTGACTCGCTATTTTTATTCTGAATCCCTCACCCTAAAACTTTCGGCTGAAAATGTGGCCATGCTACTTTTTTCACGGTGAAGCAATTCACGAACACACTCCGTGCTGGCCTTGGAGTAATCGTGAATATTTTCAACATTGTGTGCGTTTATGTGGTGAATAAAATAGCCGTAGAGCAAAGCCATACGGAAACTTCTCCCACACAGCCTTAAATTTGCGTCCATAAGCTTACTGAACAAAATACAAACCGAACTATCGTTTGGTAATTTCTCAAAAATTATTTTATTATCATATTACTCTTATAGTTCAAAGCTTCTAAACATAGTATCGGTAAAGTAATTTAAATTAATAATTACTGGCTATTGATATCATTAGAATTTAACAATGGGTTACTAGCGTGTAAAATGTATTAATGTTATCAAACAAGTTCAGGCATTGATGTCTGATGATGTCACAATTGGAATTAATTACATAAAATAAATAACGTGCCTAACGGAGAGTTATTTATTATATATTGCTGTATGATTGTGAATCTAACTGAAATAGAATAGATTCACAACATGGCGTTAAACACGCACAAACTAATCGCTACCGAAGATAACTTAGGTCTTTTCTGTTAAAATACCAGACATTTAAACAAATGTTACATGAATCCTTCTACAAAATATTAAACTTGCCTTGCGCCTTGCCACCACGCCGTAAAAGAGTACGGGGAGGGAAGCACAGATGTAAACATCCACGCATTCTAAACTTCGGCGTAAGATAAGGCTGGGTGGTCAGGTTCGTACTCCGACCGACTGATACACACCCAGTGCCCACTAGGTGTGACGCAGTCTGTTCGGTTGCGGTGGCGAAGGAAGAAAAACGCCGTGCCGATTCCAGAAGAGAACCCCGATCGTCACTTTTCTGGCCGAGCTATCACGACACAAGACTCCCAAGTCTTGTTTACCAGCGGAATTATAAAATAGAGATTGTTATGCAAAAACAATTTTGTTAGTACAAGATTCCATGTCTGGGGTTCCTTTCCCAACGAACATTTTTTACGAAACATCAATTTTCGCACTGTCCCACACATTAGACAGCGTCCTCATATTTACGTTCAGCAAGAAATTGCCAGCATGTTCGTGTGTGTTATATTACATTGGGCGTAATGTGTGGCTCTATAATTCCTAAGTTGCGTTATATTTAAATTCCATCCACACAACACTGTTACATGCATCAATTTATGGCAACACATTTTGACGCAATTACGTTAGTTTAAGGCCTTACGCAATCCTTGTACCTGATTAACATTACAAGATATGTACCAGTAAACAGAAAATGATATTTTAACATGTTCACTTCACTCCTTAGCAAATTACAATATTTGTTGCAGAAAGCATGGTTGATTGCAGTTTTCCCTGACATGTCCGCCATCATATCAGTCTAATTTCATTTCGACTTTTTCCGCCATTCTTGCTTCTGGGTACGTCTAAATGACGGGAGATCATGCTAGCTGGACGTGCCCACCCCCGGGATTTATCTGTCCCTGATTCTCTGTTGATACCAATCAGCCCTGTAGATGACCGGTGCTGTGCAGCTGACCCACATTTGGAGTCCACGCACCATTTCCGGGTTTGAGCGTAACCCTTCTAAGCACCTTGGCTTCACCGACGATCACCCTCTTTTGTTACCATGGTGTCAAAACAACGCTTGGCCCACTGGCAGTTGTTTCCAAGACTCTCTTGGCAGTTGGCTTGCTCTTTTGATTTTGGGGATAAAGGTTGCAGTTCAACACAATAGCCTAATGAAACACGGAAGCCTGCAAAAATTTATTTTGTCAAACTATTGTAGTATTCAACTGAAGGCAAAAGCGATGTCCTGTTGGTTGCCTGCAGCTAGACTTTAACAAATATTCTGCGTGTGAATGCCATCCCTTGAGTCTGGAAAGCGGTTTTACCGACTGATAAGTGGGCTTTTGAATTTTGTTTCAGCATATCATGGTATAAATTGGCCACGTGCATTTCCCCTCTGTCGCTTCCAATGTGTATTTTGTTGTCAGTCTTCAGCATATAAAAGCAGCAGTTACATTTTATTATCGCGGCGGCAAGTATGAAATTGACTATGTTATGGGTTGTTACCTTGATAATGGAGGCAGCAAGGACCTCTAAAACTTCGGTAAACTTATGCCACGACGTAACAACTCAGAAGACAGCCATAATCGTTATCAGTATTCTTGTAAATTATCTTCTTTGCGTACCGAAATTCAATGATTCACATTTTACATTCTTCTTCACTTGTCTGTTAGATACCTTAAGGCCAAGTCCATTGAAACGGCCCTACACACACGAGAGACAGCACAGAAGTCATAAACATACACCCATACTCCAAGCGAGATTCGAATTGGTGATTCCATTGTTTGAGCAGTCCATGTCAGCTGTGATTGACACAACTGACCTTTGCAAGGAATGCATTTTAACACTTGATACAAATGCTTCAGAATAAACCATCTTCAATTAAAAGCAGACGGTTGGCAAGTAACAGCCAGATTCTGCTATTTCTCTACCTGTTATTCTTTTCTTTCTAATATAACAAACTCTGGATTGGAATAAAAGGGTAGACTAAAATGCTTGTGTCGGAGGTTGTTTTTGTTCTGCCTTTATTGAAAGTTGTTTGTTCCTTTTCATCACACAGCCTTAACTTTTTTATATTTATTGGTGTATGGGACATTTCTCGAAAACTTTCTTCCTGAAGGCTTGGCAGTGTCCTTGGCAGCCCAACAAAACAAGTAACACGTAGCCTATTTCTTTTTAGTTTAACAGAAATGCTAAATTCTCATATACCTAAGAGTTCACATTCTCATGACGCTGATCATAAATATGGCAGTCTTGTGCGATACTGCGCAGTGCCCTCTCGTAGAAGTTGATCGACGTTTGATCGCCCTGTTATGGCGTCAGTCAACTTCTACGAGACTAAACGGCGCAACATCCACGGAGGATGTCATCTTCGCATTACTCTCAACCTTTTAATACTATTGCATTTACGAGGCAAGGTAACTGGCAATCACTGTTACACGTAAAAGAATTTTTAGGAATTCAGAGGCAAGAATTTCTGTAACTAAAATTACGGAGGCTCTTTACTCATTGGTAGTCTATACTTAATTAAATGTCAGTTTTATCAATATTTTAATTTCCTTCAGAAGCACTCGACACAATAACATGAAAATTGACTACTACAAGAGGCCTGTAAAATCTTTACAACTGTAACTGCACACAAGATATAATGTTATCACAGGCTTATGACAATGTTTACAGAAATAATTATAGACCTTGTATGAATTAGAAAGTTGCTATTTAAAGGAACGATTAAACTCATGCCAGTGATCTATTAATATGTACCTAAAGCCAATATGAATCAAGATACCAAGATGTACGAGATGCTTCCCCATAAACGTTGTTTTAGTATACCAGTTAGTAGTGAGAAGCAAGTATCTCTGTCCATTAATTTCAGTGTTTACGGAACATGACATCCGAATATGAAAAAAATATTTGTATAAAAATAAGGTCAGGAAGGAAAGAATTGTAAAATCGTACCTGGAAAATTTAGAATTTCTGGAATGCCATTCAAAATCTAAGTCCCGTTTAAGAGTAGCCTAAACAGTGATTACAATTCTTGTTTCTAGATGTTGGATACCAAAAAAAGCAACAATATGAACACAACATGTACAACTTCTGTGCCTCTGACCAGTGCAAGCATTTCCACAGTGGTGAACAGTGATTACAGAGAAAATTGTATATCAGACGAAAATTCTTGCATTAGCATTTGGCAGAGAGGGCCTCTTCTTCCACAGATACCGGTTGTCTCTGTGGTAAGTTACAATACAGAAGTGAAATTTTCAGTAGTTTTATCATATGCAATAATCTGAATCTTGTCAATTCATGCTGTTATACCTGTAAAACAGACTAGTTAAGGGACTAGATATTCACACAAGAAAATTAGTGTTATTTTGTGTGAAGTATACAATAAACAGAAATATGTAAAGGAACTGAATGTGAAAGTGAGAAATCTATCCTTCGTATGTTTTTGAAACTAGGAGAAGTATTCTATATCAAATTTGATTTTTCTCAGCCCTTAACAAAATATTAGAGCAGTATATCTAGAGAATCTGATATTTTTGTGTAACTGGTTAAACATTATTTTATCCACCAAATAATTACACAAGAATTAAGACACAAAATCAAGGGAGGACTTCCAGAAAAGCAGAGGAACATTAAAGCTGTTTAAAATGTAATTAAAACTGTTATAGGCCTAACTACGTATAGAAAGTAAATTACATCTAAGATAGGCATTGAATACTGCTCAGAGAATTCATCAGACATAATGCAATTTTAGTTTATCACAATACCATTTGTATTTCATAAACTGCGTAAAACTTGCTTATGTCTGTAGCCACATACAATATACATAGTCCTACAATTTTATTTTATTCTATTTTATAGAAACAAGAACCGATGGACACTGAGCACAGATCACACAGCCCAAATGATGATTCTGGTATTTCACCTGGCAGCAGCAGTGTTGGACGACCATCTCCTGGACAGAGTGGTTCATTTGGCTCTCCAGAACATTTTGGTGTTCAAGAAAACCAAGGAATTAAATCTGAACTTAACACAGAGTCAAATACATCATCCAGTCAGTGCCCACACAGTCAGCAGCGTACAAACCAAAACATGTGGGGGATAAATCCTTTGCAGCACTCTCACGATCAGTATATAGTGTCTGCATCGTTAAAAACCGCAGCAAGCAACACAAACTTAGAGCGCAGTATACTGAAACCTGTACCACAAACCTCCGTGTCCGAAGCAGACCATCCTCATCAGCAACAAAATACAAGCCCTTCATCCAGAATTCACGTAACCCAAACCCACACTCCTAGCACATCGCCGCTGCAAATCTTAAATTCAATGGCAAACAGAAGCCCTGTTATCAGTCAGATTACGGCTTCTCCAAGTCGCTGTACCCAGAGCCCCATGTTTGATTCTCCTGTAAGAATTTTATCACACAACACGAAGACCCCTCCCATAGCCAATACAAATGCTCTTCCAGGATTAAATTCCAGTCTTTCTGATGATAATAGTCGATCATCAACATCATCATCTACAATGATGGTAGATGGAGGAAATGAGTATTTCAAGATGACATTGCCTGAAGGAGAGCAGTATCCACTAAGGTGTCTAGAGATGGCCGTGGAGCAATCATCTATCATGGGCGGCATGAGAGGTGACGGAGAAGCTGCGTCAGGGACTGGAGCTGGCAATAATGGAGTTAGAAATATATACCAGTGCCCTCTTTGTGATTATACTACACTCTCAAGGTAAGGCTTTCTCATTTAGAGTATTAGGATAATTTGATTGAAAGGGTAATTTTCATTGCTGTTTATATATATAATAATGCAGGTCCAAATGAATTGTAAGTTCGTAATGCTGACACGCGTGAAGTTTTAGATTGAATGAACACATGTTGGAAGTCATTGAACATAGTAAAATTTTATACTGCTATTTAAAATAGAAACTATTTGTGTGACTGAATTATCATTGATCTGTACTTAATTACATTTTTTATTCTCATTTTTACATTGTTTTTCACATGATGTGTCTTTGCAAGGTTACTAATTCACTGTTCTCTTTTTTAAGGATTGACTTCAATGACCACAACAGAATCCACTGCCCTGACCAGAAGTGCACCAAGTGTGATTTTGTCACCAAAGACGTAGTAGAGCTTGAGACACATCTTCGTGAGAATCATATGATATCCCCAGGACTTGCTGAGCAAATGATTGAGGCTAAGGAAGAGCAGTCTGGCATTCGAGTACCACGGGTAAATTCTCAAGGAAAAGTAAAGACTTTCCGGTGCAAGCAATGTGCTTTTGTTGCTATAACAAAGATGGAATTTTGGAATCATTCTCGATGCCATATCAAGAAAGAAAAAATGCTTAACTGCCCGAGGTGCCCATTTGTTACAGAGTATAAGCACCATTTGGAGTATCACCTTCGGAATCACGTTAATTCAAAGCCATTCCAATGCCTGCATTGCTCATATACATGCGTCAATAAGTCAATGCTAAACTCCCACCTGAAATCCCATTCAAATGTGTGTCAATACCGATGTGCTACCTGTGACTATGCCACCAAATACCTTCATAGTCTCAAGGTCCACTTGCGTAAATATAAACATTCTCCTGCTACAGTGCTCAATCCAGATGGTACTCCAAATCCATATCCAATCATTGATGTTTATGGCACTCGTCGTGGTCCAAAGCAACGCCCTAGGAACACGATGAAATCTACATCTAAGGAGAACAATGATATTCCTTTACCTTCTCATGCACCCCTGCCATTACCATTATTCCAGCCTTCATATGGAGTCATTTCTCAGCAATCTGGAAAACTTCCTATACCATACCCATATGGCTGTACGATACCCAATGCCTTTTCAACTAACAAAAACAACAATAATAATCATAATTCTCTCTTGCCTGCATTCCCACATAATGGTATCATGAATACAGAAGACAAAGGCAGTGATGATTCTGATTCAAAGAGGAATTCATCTGATGAAAACTATGATCATTTCCTTGTAGCCACTTCCCAGTATTACCACATGAACAATAACACCATCATCAACAACAACAACAACAGTGTTAGTGATTCAAATGCTATGAAGGAAACGACTCCGGAAAAATCTCTCCAGAAACAGCATTCAGATGAAACAATCAGACTAAGCACTGGAGAACATGTACAGTTTCTTAACAGAACAGTGGATCCATTAGATCCATTAGATCTCAGCAAACCTGAAGCAATGGTTGTCAGTCCAGAAGCTTCTGCCATGCCTTCTGTATTACAAAAATCAACATTAATGAAAGCTGCAAAGCATCGACGCAAAGGTCAAGCATATAAGTTAGATCATATTTCAAGGAAACTCCAGCAGGCGAGCTTTTCAGACAATAAAGGAGAAAACAAAAACTACTCTCGTGTGTCTGAAAGTCAAGAGAAACCTTCATCACCTGACAGAACTGATCATCTGACGAACACAGATATTACTTTAGAAGGGAATATACAACGCAAGCAACAACCAGAGTCTGAGTTAATGAAGGTTAATGAAGATTTGTCAAAAGGTAAAGCAGAAGATAAAAGTACTCAGGAAAATAATTCAGCATCAGGAAATAGTTCTGAAGTGTATCACTGTATCTACTGTGATATTACATTCAATGACGTTGTCTTGTACAGCATGCATAGAGGATACCACGGGTACCAGGATCCATTCAAGTGCAACATGTGTGGTACACAAACAGCTAACAAAGTGGACTTCTTCCTCCACATTGCACGCTCGTCTCATTCTTAAGTGGGTGAATTAGAAGAACTACAGAATACAAGTTCATTGAAGTGATTTTTCCTTTTGCCCTTTTAGTCTAGTCACTTCCTTGATAGGTTACCAAATGACGTTAGTTCAACACTGGCTAAAGATTGATGTAATTGATCAGTGAGAGTAGAATTAGTCCAGCTCAATGAGCTTTATTTTACTCCTGGAGTGGGACATGAGATAGGTACTTTGACATAAAAACACACAATTGTTCAATTTCATTTATTAGACGTTTTTCATTTCAAAGTGAAATAATTCTTCAGTGTAATTAAAAAGTCAACCATTTCATGTTTCAATTAGCGTTTTAAAATTTGAGTGCAATTTCTTCTAATTTTTATAGCTAGTCAGTATGATGACTAGGCTATGAGCTTAATGATCAGGGTTCAATTCCTGGCATAGTCAGGGACACTTCTCTATCAATGTCCCCAGACAGGTTCTGTAGCCCACCCAGCCTTCTATCCGATAAGAACCGGGATGCCATTCCTGGAGAGGGTAAAATGGCTGGAGCAGCATATGTACCTCCAGTGTCCAAGGCAAAATGCTTCCACTCTGTTCATTTCAGACTAAAATGAGTAAAAGTTTCTTGACAATGGTTTTATTAAACCAGATGTCCAGAACTGTATATATTTTTATTTTATTAGAAGCGATTTATATATTTTATTGCCACCTGCATATTTTTACCTCCATAGAAGTCATTAATTGTTCAAAATATTAGGAAATAATAGCAGTATTACTTTTAGTTAACAGTTTAATCAGATGTCATTGCAAGATAAACTAATTTAAAACATATCACAAAAAACAAAATTGGGAACATGCTGAAGCCAAAAATATATTCCACTAAGTGAAGTGCACTGAAAATGGAGATTGTCAATACGATATATAAACATGTATTACCACTCAATAAAATCTATAAAAATGCTTATATATTTATAATTAGTTCACATATATTTTTTTAAACAGATATTACTTTAGCCATATGGATGCAACACAGTGATAATGAATGATTATTTGTATGGAATTCTTTTGATACTGGGAACATAATACTCCTTTGTATTCATAATTTTGTAATTCATTGATTTTTCTGAAGGAAGGCTTAGGTGTTGGAAAAATATTTTAAACTTTATTTACTTTTCAAGTTATTTTAAAATTTATAAAATTGCTTAAGCTTTCACCATCTCACATAGTTTTCTATCGCCAAGACTAAAATACGTAGCTCAATACAAAATCCGTCCCCATTACAAAATTACTGATTATCTGTTATAACGTAGCTTGATCTGATTCATAAATGCTGCGTTTGTTGGCAGCAATATATTGCTTCACATTTTAAATCACATCAGTAAGTGAAACTCAGGACTTAGATATACAACCAGTTCGTGTTCCTAAATGTTTCTTACCGAGGCAAAGAGGTAACTGGAGTCCAGACAAAATCAAACATTTTACCAATGGAGGCCTTCCAGATTCAAGGTTCTTTAAATGATTGGATATATTTATCAATGCGGTCAAAAGTCCTTAATGTGTTGGAGGGAGTTTGACTTCAATGTTTACATTCACAATTTAACAAATGTTTCTTATATGAAGTAGACCTAATTGTAGTTTTTACAAGTTTTGATAAGAATTTATGAATTCCAATGACGATTACTGATTATTGTTAAAACTATGTAACTCTTTACATTTTGCCCTAATTTCACATACCAGTTCACACACAATTCATAATACTGTATGATCATATTTTTGACTTTCTTTCAAGTAGTATGTCTCTTCATAGTTATATCATTGTAATAATTCCATATTATTTTAGTTTTAATCCTTTCACTGTAAATTCAGAGTATGCTCTCTGCATGAATAAATGTGTCTGCCACGTAGACTTTGAATAATATGTATTACTTCACAACTTGCATAGTTCTATGCTTCACACAACCCTAAATATAAGTATTCATATTTATTATATAAATTAAATTATGGTACCAGATTGTGTAAGACATGAGCTAAAAAGTTAGTATAATTTTCATTGCTATCTTCTTCTATGGCTCTCCGGTCCGTGTTCGGTCCATGGCCTCCTCAATTCTCTTCTTCCATTCGGTCCTGTGTTAGGTCCGTGTCCGAGGCTTTGATTGAGGTAATTTTCATTGCGAGGATCTAACTGGAGTACTTGTGACGATGAAAGGGTTAATGTTATAAATCCGTAAACGATTCCATTAATAAAGAATAGTTTACTGCAGATTTCTTTACGTGTCAGACGTAGGCTCGTCTTCACTCACGTGGAGCTCTAAGACTGAGTAGTCAGACATTCGCTATGGCTATATTTATTGGTGGGAAATGTTCCTTCTTGCCGTTGGATACGAGGCTGCTATTCCGGATGTTAAATCTTCATTGTGTGTCTGGTATGTGAAGTTTCAAGGAGAACGCTATAATTAGGATTTTAAGAGTTCAAATAAGACTTGAGAGTTTTACTACAATTGTATGTACATAGATACTGCTTAATGGAAGACGTAATGAAGAGAGAAAATATGTTTTGAAAATTTACTTAACATGGTATTTTTGCACAATGACAACATAATTCTAAACATGTAGCTATTATATCTTATAAAGGATCTATTAAAACTATTGTAATTATGATACTTATATTAATTACAATGGTTTTTTAAATCCACCGTATATTATAAAAGTTCACTTTGTACGATATGATGGGAAAATGTAAACATTAAATTCTAAGTTTTGTAACAGCGGAATAAGGCTTTATTAGGAACTGATACAAAATCAAGTATGGAAGATGAAACTATAGGAATACCAAGACGGCGTGGTTGTGGACATGTGATGGTTTAAAGATCTCATAAGTGTTTAGTGTATCAATCCTAATACAGTGTGTAATATTTTTTGAACTTATGAACTAACAAACTGTTAATAAGTGTTAATGTAATGTTCTTTGACAGGAAGAGATAGTTCTATATTTGAAATTAGCGTTTAAAGGAAAATAAGTCCCCACATTAGTTTCTTTCCCCACTTGTTAATTCCATCATTACAATATTTTCTTTCTTATATGTTTATTTCTTAAAAAATGTACGATGACATACTGCCAGAATTCTGTGTGTAATGTGACATAACTAGAACAGGAAGTACTTGACTGAAAATTGCTATTACTGAACTATATAAAATTTGTATTTTCACCACTGGAAGAAGTGATGAGGATAGAATGCCTTCTTCTATTCATCGGCAATTATCTCCAGAGTCCAATGTACAGAAACAGATTTTATTGCATTAGACTACTCACTACATTCTGGCTTACATAAAGTTAAATTCAGTATTTTTAAAGGGTATTTGCTGCAATTTATTTCTTGAGTGCAACTGTGAAAAAATGGCATTCAATTTACATTATACTTTGTAAAAAGATGTATTTGAAGATGTGTATAATTGTATTATGTATGTACAGATGTGACAAGATAATATATTATCTATATAAGTGCATATATTCATGTTTACAATTTTGTTGCAACTGTGAAATTAGTTTACATTTTCATTACAAGGACCCTTATATCCTGTCTAAAATACAGAATAGTTTAATGTGGCAGTTATATTCTAGATTACATACAGACTTCAAGCTTGCTGCTGCAGGTACTATTTAAACACGTTTCAGTTGGCTCATTTAGTTTCATTGATTTACCGAATTCAATGCGAATTGTGTGGACTGCAATGCAATACTACTGTCCTACTGAATCACAAGCTTTATTATATTTATAAACAGCTACACATCATCGACGCCAGCCGATCACTGCTTAGACCGTCAGTTTACTCTCCATATTAGCTTGTCACAGGTAATAAGTTGCGACTTTGACTTAATACGCTGTAGTCTATTTGAGGCCCCTCGTCTGTCGTCTTCATTCACAGTTTTAATAGTTTTGAACTAAGGCCTGTTGTCGTTAGGTGTTAGGGAACAAACCGCTGAGGGGACTGAACCGAATAAAGAGAAATTATATGAAAATGGAGAAAATTACGTAATAAATGAATCCATAATTGCGTTCTTCCCTTAATAATACGGCGATCAAATCAATGGGATCGTCAACACTTGTAGCATGCATATGCTAAATGCATACGGAGTCTAATAAAATAACTTGATGGAAGACCCCGGGGTAGAATGTTTGAATGTGAGAACTGGAGTCAGAAGCCACAGATAGGCTTAAGCGAACACGGAACGTAAACTGTAGGAATGAACCGTTCTCATTAAGCAATGCAATAAGTAAACAGGCAAAAACGCGAACAACAGTAACGTAGAAATTCATGTATGAGACTATATTTGGTATGTTACATCATGTATTAAAATTCATCTGTTTGGTAGAAGACATCGGCTCCTACTGCTAGAATATCCCAATTTTGTTCATGAACGCTTCTTTGGGGACCATCTTGCCTTGTCTTATAAATAATGACCAACATAAGCTGGACCCATGACCACCCACATCC
>NW_019060426.1:284066-303191 GCF_000696155.1 Zootermopsis nevadensis
TTTCAT
Source organism: Zootermopsis nevadensis (assembly GCF_000696155.1). Next base: position 284,073 of record NW_019060426.1, read on the forward strand.
TTGCAACATTTTACACCATTTTCTCACCCCCAGCAGTGGACGCTCTGAAATGTAATTATTACTGGCAATGCTGCGTGAGGAGCCATGCGTCATTTGCACGACACATGCTGCAGGGAAAGTAAGTGACCAGTGGTCACTGTCATCTTTCATCCTCACTGTTGTCCGAGGCGAAGTGCTGCTGTTATGATTCATCTGATTTTCTTAAAATAGCAAATAATCCAAATGCATATAACAACGAAAATAACGGCAAAAACCAAATTGTTATGACGAAACAATCCCGTCTCTATTATCGCAGTTCACAATTTCTTTGTCTTTTGGTTTAGTTTACACAAGACATATCTTAAAAATTCTCTGCTTCATGTTTTCATTAACCATGACTCATTCCCACAATACATTACTGATTTCTTTTTTGTAATTTTCGGTCATTCGGGAACGTAACCCCCCATTATAATATTCTTAAGAGTAGGGTAAGTGGAGGCACAAAGTTCCTGCCGCATCTATCCCGTAAATCCCTGGGTATAATAAGGGCTGAAGTTAGTCTAGTGTCTACGGTAAAGGGGTGCATGGCGCTTCGGAAGAGAGGCAATACGTAAAGAACGTTCGTGGGGAAACGTCTTCCAAGACAGAGGAAATTAATGTAGACTGGTTGTGGAGATGGAGGTAAATGAAACTAATAGTGTGAGGTATAGTTTACGGAAGGAATAATGGAGAAAATTTCACCGTAGTTTAAGTTGACCACTCACCTTCATCTTCACAGGGGTTAGAAATGAATGACTTTCTGCCTCCACATCCTAATGATCCAGACAAAATTTCAAACTCTATCAAAGCAGATACAATGTTCAGATTATCTGAGCCAAATAAACGCCACTACGATTTTAAGGAAAACGCAGTTCTTTGTGTTTCAATAGTGAAAGTAAATGTAACATGAAACACTTCTCTCCCGTATTTTCCGCCATGTTTGTGTCTTCCCCCGTGTTTCAAATTGTTTCTGCGCACTCCCTGATGATGTATGGAGAGCGTAACGAATGAAAACATGTTGCATGGACAAGAGAAAATTATTCAGTCAAAACTATGTAAAGCCATCAGAAAGGCAGGGATTGATTGTCCAAGCTACGTTTACGCTGGCAGCTCATTTTAAAAGCTCCAGCGATGAATCAGACATTGTGCAATGTCCCTGCAAAAGTGAATTAACACAAGAACCTCCATGTACTAAAATATTGAAGTTACACTCATGTTTATATACGCTTCGTTTAACTTAACTTTTGACATTTCATTGTTATAATAGGCCTACTAACGAAGACAAAGTAACAAGCTGAGCAACTATTAGCTTTTCAATAAGTTCCTAACCCTATGGTGTTAGTAGTACTAACATCTTCTCAGACCATCGTAACAGCAAAGCTCTAGAAATAAGAAAATCGATGGTGGTCCTAACTCCGCTTTCGCTCCTAAGTGCCACTAATTCCGCATTGGTCAGCAATCTCCTGATGGTCGTCTCCTCCCCACCTTCATTTTGTCCTCCCGTTGCTGACTGTCATGGTAATCCCAATAATGAATTTCGACCATTGGTCAGTTTGTTGTACAAAACGAATGGGCAGCCCTTGTACGAGTGTGAGGGGGTGGTCATAAGGGTTACATTTAGATGAGTTTCTTTTGTACCCGTGTTCTCTCATAGTGTCTGAGTAACAATGGGTTTTCGAAACAATAGCTTCGAAATGAGTTGACTGAATGAATGGTTCACGACCACGACAAACACATACTCGTATTTTATTCCAACTTAACAGAACAAAGATTCAGGAGTCTGAATTTTGAATTTCAAATGCAGAGTCTGCGGTGATGATTTTAATTCAATTGTTATACTTTTCATTTTCACTTAGAAAACGGCATTTGGGAAGTCAATGCAAGTGATGGACTGGAATAAATGGTAAACTTCTGATTCTGATATATTCTGACAATGTTAATTTACTTGAACACCATAAAAAAGCACATCGACTCTATTAGACGCTAGTAAGGATAGTGGGTTAGAGACATAAATAAATGGTGTTTTAGACAACACGATAACAGCTTTTCAGCTGAATTATTATCTCGACCATCCAGAAAATATTGTTTATTATTACTGCATGTAGCAAAACAGAGAGCTTAATTTCTTTATGAAAACTTAACGCTCAATATATAGAGGATGCAATACATTTTATAACTACCAACTTTGAAAAAATAAGATTTTTGTCAGATTCTTTTATATTTGTTGGATAGGACTTTCAGACGATAAAGAAACCTTCGTAGACGTAATTGGTAAATGGTGAAATTTTCAACCGAAAACTGACGTCAGTGATAAATGTGTAAGAGAACCAAACCATTGAACATTTATTTTTTGTACTCTACATCCCTCTTTTTTCCCCTTACATTTTTTCAGTGACTTTTGCTGTGGCGTTCACAGTAAGATTCATTTCCCTCCCACACAAGAGTTCTTTTTACAGTCAAGGTCCATTGTTGAAACAGGAAACGGCTACTCGGGCATCTTCACATCAAAATTCGAAGTCTTAGTATTAACTGCTTTCAATCGCCACCCTCCTCCATAAACGTATGAAGAACATATATTATTTTTTCTGTGGGTCCTTTGTAAAAAATGTACCCAGTGGTTTTTTTTCGTATTTCTGTATAAAATGTTGGCTGTGAGAAGCGATCGCTCATACCGCGGGAAACCGGCTCTACACAGCGATGGAAAAAGATTTCAGAACAGCAAAACACATTTACTTGTTTCGTTCGAAGCAGGGTGAACAATTTTATATGCCTCATACATACATCTTAAATCTCAACTTGGGTTAATTAACGACGTGTCTATAACAGTGTAGCGCCAAATAGCAGGATACTGTGAATGTAGAACTGGAAAGAAATGATAAGAGATACTTAAAGTCCTGCCTCAGTATTTGAACCTAGGACCTGAGCAATATCACAAAACATCAGGAAGGGCCGAGATTCAAACCTTCTATCTTTCAAATCAGAAACGGAATTACTGGCCACTAGCCACGATATTCGGCCGTAATTAAAAACTGGCTACGTGAAGTGGGAATATCATTATTCCATTACCCAAGAAATTCGTTACTTATGAAACGAAAAGTTCATCGCCTTGTTCACAAAACCAAGAACTGGATTCTTTCCTGAGCCACTTGGTTCGAGTCCATAAGTTAATACCATTTTTATATGATATTACTTTGTAATAATAATTCATAACTCAGCAGCTCTTTATGGTTAGAGGTTGTTGGCCACACGTTCAGACCTCAATCTGGTAGACCTTTCTAACTAAACAGAAATCTGATGGCCTATTACAAATTTAAGGCTAAACGCCATGAGATTTTATAATTCACGACGGTGAAGATGTACATGTTGATCTGCGTTTCAACACTATATATACACATACATACAGGCTTATATAACTATATGCAAGTCTTTGAGAACTTTGATGTTAGGTCCCAAGTGCAAAATCGACCAAATACAAGACTGTAAAGAGCTTAGTAAATGGAGTAAAGTAAAGAAAGAGGACTGAGTTACATTATAAAATCTAGGACCATTACAGCGATTGACATTTACTAAATAACGTGATCAACAAAAAAACTTCTTAGTATATTTTTCGCACTTTGATTCAACGAAATGTCAAAAAAGCATTCTTACGCAAACAGGAATCGAATACTCACTCGTACGTACTTCTCGGAATGGAATTCTGAAAGGGTGTTTTGTTTCGTTACCCGAACAAAATTCCTTGCCACTGCTCAGCATCCAGCAAGCCAGGTGCTCAGAGCCAACTGTCCGAACAGCTTTGTCCGCGCTCACTCCACAAACCAAAAACGGCTGCAGCTACAAAAACGAAAGGATTTTTTTCTGGTTCCTTCGGTGAATACATCTTTTTGTCGCCTTGAAAGAAATTAGGGCCACTATAATGTTCCCCGGTTTTTACCCTCGCAGACGACTGCACCCCTAAAATCTCCTTGACCAGAAGTTCGTCTTTCACCCTTCAACTCATAAATCACCAGTGTTCCATAGGATATTTCTTTACAGAGTTTAAATTCGGGACATTTTTGTGAAGCTGCTTCTTACGCTCGACTCCACGTTGATTTTTTGTTTGTTCCGTGGACTAATAAGCAATAATGGACATTATTCAAGAGTTAAAACTTTGTGAAGTATTAAAATATACTAGCTAAGACTTGGTTTCCAAATGAAACTAGAAATATTTTAGAAATTTTTAGACAGAAAAAAAAGCTCATTCCAATTTGAGTATTCCTAATTCATTTTTCGTGATTTAGTAACACTGGCAGGGATGATACAACATTGGAGACCTAGATGTAGATAGACCGGCAGTAAAAAACTGATATTAAAGAACCATAGTAGCAAGTCCAAGTTAGCATGTGAAATGTCCACCTGTTCATCTTGCTGAATGTAGGGTCCAGTGGCAAGTTAAACTTCCGACTCCATAAAACGGCAAGGAATTTTCTGATCAACTGAGCTACTATCAATTCCTCAAAAAAGACTCTCTTCCGTGAAGCTTATTTAATTAAGTCTTGATGTTCACTTATTATGTGTTCTGCACACGATGCGCACACAATGAAGACATACAGGGGTGATCGCGTCTATCCGCATGTTTCAACTCGAGGACCGCATAATACGTTTTTATAAAATTTTATTTGCATGCTAGGTCACTGGAATCCCCAATGCTCGTGTGCTTTAAATTCATACAAATACTACCAAGACTGTATAGGGCTATACACATCGGCTCCAGCCTAGCCCGTACAATTCTTGACCAGCTGAGAGAGATTCTTACTGATACTTATTCCATGAAGTTTGTTAATTTGTTATTCTCCGGGGAATTATTTGGCATACACTGATAGTTTGTACAACAAGAGTCAGATAGTGGAAAGATAGACCTCATGGGGTCAAAGTTGAAGAAACAGCGATGTGCTATAAGACGTGTTTTTATTTCCCAGAAACCCTTGGATTGACGTCAAATTTATTACGGCGTATTTTTGGTGCTGTGTATAAAATACCGTGTCATTTACAGGTCGGGCTCTTGACTTCCCCTGAAATGAATCAAAATGAACCCTTACGAACCTGGGTTTTGAACCCCTCATCGTTTTTTATACAATGCAAAAACATTATTGCCTACATTACCACAAAAAACTATTGGAGGGCTGGAGGACGGAGTTTAATAGCTTTATAAGTGATACACCTGATAAACTACTACTTCCAAAGGACATGCCATAACAAGGGTGTTATGTGTATTTTAAGGACTGCTAATAAAAACATCCCCTAGAGCTGGGTTAACAAGTTCTTTAGCTTTTTAGATCTACCTCAGCGAGGGGTTGAGATGGAATTTCCCACCCCAGGAACCTGACACTAAAGGCGCGAGGTTAAAAAAAGAAAGCAAGGGGAGGAGTGAATAGATGAAAGGATCCCTTAGTATTTTTTTGCTACTGGTTTTACAACATATCTGCAAAAAAACTCACGCGATTGAATTAAAAAGTGGTGTATGTCAGCTTGACGGCATCAGCACAGGTGCGGCGCTGGGTAGGGACAGGAAAAGCACTTGTTTCTCATCCCTTTAGCCCTGAAGATGAAATCAGTAAATTTCTCCGAAATAATGATATCTATGTATGACTCCATACGGCGTTGCAACCCAGAAAAATAACATCGTTACATCTGTCGTAACGAGAAACTCAAGTCTCATATGTTGTAAGCTTGCTTCGTGTTCGCTCTAGGTCTAGGCTGTCTTTTGCGTTTTCTTCAGCATTGAATTGAAAATCCGACATTTTAATTCAAGAATTTCATTTAGCACCGTAAAACGTCTGTCTTCGAGCTGCGTCATGATTAAGCAGCCTGAAGTAACTATCTGAGAGTAAAGACTTCAATTTACAGTCAATTCCTACGGGCTGGAAGACCGAGGTTCCACTTCCGTCAGGAACAGTGAGTTTTCTCATCACGTCCGCGACCAAATCAGTTCTGACATCAACCCATCCTCCTAATAAAAAGGCACCAAGAGCTTTGTCCCGGGAGTAAAACGGGCCGGAGCATGTCTACAACCTACATCGAGTTAAAATTAGACTGTTCGTTTATTGGTCTTTTTTTGTTTTCAATAACCCAGTCGGTACTTTAAAAATCGCGTTTTAATTGACCGATTCATTTACATTATCATCTACTGACCGATAAAAAACCTGTCCCTTTGACAAACATCACCATAAGAAAACGTATGGGGCAACATTAACCTTCGAATTAGATAAACGAGTCCAAGTCCCGATACGGCGGGAGTCGGCGAAGGGAAAAATCAATACCGACGCTGAGATATAAATCTTGATCATTGGCGATAACGATCTACTGAACTCATCTTCCCATACTGAACTTCGGGGACGCCTATACAGTGATTCACAACCAACTGAAATTGTAATAAAGCGTCCAGGATTTATGCCCACATGCCGGATATTCATACAACTCGATAGTTCCGTTTTGCATCAGACTGAATTGTGCAATCAGTCAACGCAGTTGTCAGCATCTGTGAAGATAATTCCACGGCCGAAGAGAAAACAGCATTTTTTTTAGACATAGAACGATAAAAAGGGGTACAATTTGGATTGCTCCAGACCCCGAATTACAAATTTCCCGGAAATTCTCAGTTACAAGCGAATGAATGCACACAGTATCAAACCTATAAAATCTCTTGCGTTGTTTAATGTTCATTCACACAGAAACCACTCAATCAATAAAAATAATTACAATAGCCAAATTTTAATATTTTGTTCAGTATATGGTCCAGCATTTAATTGAATATCTGAAAGGAAACAATGTAGAAGTCATGAAGATTTTCTCTTCATTTGCACTGACATTTTAATCTGACAGATACGTTGCGTGATTGAACAAGTGATTTGCTCTGTCCGATTTGTTATTTGCTCCGCAGATTAAGAACGATATATTCTCGGGTGATAATGACCAGTAAGTACTTAGTTAAGGAACTGAAGTAAGCGCTCGTTGCCTGCTTCTATGCACTATTAAACCATTTAAAAGCGGAGATAAATAATGAATTAGAGTGACTAAGATACGGGCTGGTTAACCGGGATTCGATTCTAGGTAGGACAGGATCACAATCTTTACCACGAAGCTCACTCAGCTTTCTATCCAATGGGCGCCGTGGTAACCGAGGCTTGAAGCTGAACACTCATCCCTATTAAGTAATGAGGTCAAGATATACTGAACTAGAGCTCCACACCTCCACACGTCTGCATTGCGTGTTGAATAATTAAGCACCAAGACAACTTTCTCCTAGCAATAGCCCGTGGAGATAAAAGAAAACCACGAAACTCGTCACTCAGGAGAGCCGATAACCCGATCTAGATGCGAACCATGAACCTTTCATCAAAATTTTATATCTAAGATGACTCTCTTCTGGGATGTCGAGTCTTGTAGTCTGGTAGAAGCTTATCGACGTTTCAGGGGTGCTTGCTCTAGTCATCGCAAGCACCTGTGAAACAGTGGTAAACTCCTGCCCGATTTACACGATGGAACAACCCCGAAGATATTTTCATACTCAATGCCGTGAGATCCTGAAATCTCACATCAATCTGCATCATTACCACAAAACCGATCTGTTCGGGGCGTTACATTGCAAAGCGAACTAGGTTCGCTCGTAAGCCACGTATTTTGGTTTTATTCATGTAGGAAATGATAACTTCCCTCTAAGTTATACAGTCGAGTAGCAAATCACCCTCGGCGCATCACCTGTCCAACCGCCCCCTTCACAAAATAAAAACCACCCAAAGGCACTGACAAAATAAAAATACGGACCCGAGAGAGAGAGACGGTAGCCATTTTGGCACGCTTTTTGACAGCTTTCATTATATTAGCTATCCGTCAGAAAAATGGCAACAAAATATATAAAATATGAACCGAGGTAAAATCCATTGATCCGTGCGTGAGGAGTCTTTAAGTACGGCCTTGACAGGAGGGTGTATTGTTGAGTTATGAAGCGCGTGATTGATGGATAAGGCACGAGGACAAGTCCTGCGTCGCCAGACATGTTGCGTATTCTAAGCGTCTTCCTGTTCCGTAAAATTTAGTGTAGAAAAATGTGCATATGAAATAGTGCAGGAAACTGGATGGATCCCATAGCGAAGAAAAGTCTTAACCTTTCTCAGCGGGTATCGAACAAGCACTGTCCAGTTCGTAGTCCATCACTTTACTGACTGAGCAATCATGTTTTGAACATTGGGCATACGATCATACCTGGTCCAAGGACTAAATAAATAGGCCTATGTAAATATTATCCATGAAAAAAACTTTTTAAAAATTGCTGTTCCATAAATTAATGTTGTGAAACTTAGCAATTCACTCACAAAAATTCTGCAAATTATCGATTATCTCATATACAAAATATAAATTAACAGCCAATCGATAAGAAAAATAATCGGCGAAATTATGAATAAATCGAAAATTAAATAATGTGTGCTAAGTTTGAGTTTTATCTACGGTCTAGAATTTTCACACACCCAACAAAATCGTGATTCAACAAACCGACCACAACGTCAGACACTTCAGAAAATAAACTGGTGGCAGAATTTGTTTCAGCTACAGAAATTATGTATTTGAGATCTATGAAAACATTTATAAATGAGTTGGGAGTGCGGTTTTACTCAGCAAGAAACAATTAAAAATGTGAAAATAATCGCACGTCCATTGATTTCAGAGAAAAACGACACTGAAGACTGCGCGGAGAGACGTGTAACGACAAACAGGAGAATTACTGCCACAGAAATTTTACTTCCGGAACGCCTTCTTCCTGATTTCGTTACAGTCTTGAATATTTCTGCCGGACTGCAAGAGGCCTGCGTGTTTGAGTGGTTAGCTACACGCACTTTATCAGAAGAATGAAATCGAAGAAGCAACTTGCGGTCTTCAGTCGCACGAGTACTGGGACTTGATAAACAGGAAGAAGCGAAAACACGTTTAAAAAGAGATCAGGGCGAACCGTAGAGAATGAATGGGGGATTACAAAACATTGAATAAGAAATACCTTCAAAAAGATGTGGGAGGGAGGTTAAGGGAATGGAGACAAGAATACTGGTAAACAAATGACGATTCAAAATGGAGGCAGGAACCACACTGAAAAAATGTCCATCTGTGGAAAAATATTGTCATGGCCTTCTTTGAAGTTCAAGGACATTTTCTTTTGGCTTCATTTTCTGATGGCACCGATGCTATGTTTTGTTGTCTCCATTATGTAGAATAGATTATAGGCATCAAAATGTAGAACAAAAAGTACGCTTTTAGGAACATTAACGTTTATTATTACGTTCAAAAGAGTCTGCTACCAATCCCTGTTCTGAGCCAGTTGAATCCAGGCCACACCCTCATATTACGAATTAAATGGTGGTAGTAGTTTGATTTCCCATATAACCTCTGTAATGGTTTTCTTCATCATCATCACGTCAGAGAGGCTGTAGCTCACCCAGTCGCCTCGACCACGTGTAACTGGGTCGTATGTCAGGTGGTAAAGGCGGCCGCAGCAAAACGGTTACATCCAACAACGATATTAACAATGCGTGGAGCTTTGCTTCTATCCCATTGCATGCCATCCACGTCCTTCACGTATCGGTCAACAAATGTCAGCGCAGGTCACCGACAAATTAAAACACGAATCGTGATGAGCCAGACGGTTACAGCAGAAAACAGCAGCTCAAGTGTGGTCCATATAAAACGCGACAGTTTCCCGATTTCCTTTGTCCTCGTCACCGCGACATGGCGCGTTCTCCGGCCTCCAGATAGGGGCAGCTGCGAGTACACGGAATAAGCAGTGGCGGACAGCCGACAAGGGACAGTATTTCAGATTGGCAGTTGGGCGGGGAGCTCACAAATCCTCACCGTGTTGAGAAATGTTGCCTAGGGCTTGATTCTTCAATAAATTTTATTATGGTGATCAAATCAAGGACAATGAGACGGGAGGAGCAACATTCTTGCTGCAAAATCTGATGTGAAGAGACCTCTTGGAAGACACAGGCTTGGATTAGGTAACAATATTAAAATTAAATGTAATAATAATATGGGGGTTGTAGCGGGCCTTGAGATCATGATTATGAACCTTCGATTGCGACAAGAAGGGAATTTCTTTACTAGCTGAGCGACTACTAGCTTCTGAAGAAGTCTTTGCACCATGGAGTTAGGACATATGTAGAATATTCTATTCGTAAGACACGATCTTTCAGTCGTTAATAAGAAGTAAAAGAACGAATATGTAAATCTCTCTGTCCGTCATAGGGGTGGGGGGAGGAGTACTTTTACACCAACAAAGTTATATCCCAGACAGGCTACTGTAAGATTACTTGTAATATTTGTAATATACTTAATTTGTTTCTCTTGTTAGAGATGTGGGATAAATTCATGTAGCTCAAAAGAGGGTTGAGTGTAGGTTTCTTGTTGTTTCTTTAATGAACATTTTCATTCCATAAAATGAGTAATTTCTTGATTAGCTAAGCAACAGTCAAATTTTCAAAAAGGATTCTGTTCGATAAAATTAATTAATCCTAGGTTTATATACTATAATACCTCCGATAAAATATGACGCAGTTTCAAGCCCAGCAGTCTTGCAGATATTTGGTTTCAGTCCTCCAGGAAGACAAGAAAACGCAAGTCCCAAATCCCTGGAGGGTGCGAAAAATACACACGTCAAATAGTAAAGAAACGTATAAGAAAGGACAACCGGAACCAAAAGGCAAGCGAGTTGAAGAAAGCACAACGTCCCAAGTAAACAGCCTCGTCTCCACGACGATGGCAGATAAGATGGATGAATCCGGTAGCACTGAATGGAGGCGGATTCACATAAAAGATTAAAAATTTGGTAATTTATAAAGAATTTCCACCGCAGGAATAAAAAGCTGTGCGCCTGTACTGACTATGATAGATGATGCTCCTTTGGGTGAATTCAGGCTGTGATGAAATGGCATAATGATAGGACACGCCTGTTTGCTCCTTCTGGTTATAATATGAAGTAACTCACACGGGCCTGTCTTCATGTGCTCCACTGGGACCTTTCTTACTGATGAAGGAGAAATAAAGTTCCAGATTACCGTCGGGTCGATAGTCTCGAACCACCTCGTTGGATGATAATCTAAATTCAAAACCTCCTTTCTGAAATATCACGCTGGCAGGCTGAACACTGTCAAAGAAGAGGACTAATATTTGAACAACAAAATGGAAATTATAAATAATTTGTTCTGGAAAAGTGTGTGTGTGCTAAATATTTCTGCACAATCATTATCGAATTTCATTTGATGCTAGGGAGCATCTGCAGTCAATGCAGCGTCGTTGAATAAGCAACAAGCCTGATATGTGGCATATGACCAATGCCGGACAAAGTGAATAAAAGTGGTTTGGGAGATATCTGTCAAAACGATGGTTTGCAGGCCACATGTTGTGGGGGGGGGGCCTTCAAGAAATGTAACAAGCAGCTTGTGGGTGTAGGGACAACTCACCTGGCGACCCTCTTTAATGACACCGAGCCCCTCTCATGACCACTCCAACATTTATTGTGGCTGCCACTCCGACTTCTTTAGCGAGTTCTTTAGCATCAAGGCGTTTTTGTAAGTCTATTCATATTTTTGCCAGACTCACAGGGGGTGGTTAATCCTCCTCCAGCAGCCGCCTCAACCACCAGACCGGAGCACAGTAGACGAATACAGGGGCAGCTCACGAAGAAAAGGCAATCCCTCTGGGCACATCGAACGACAGCAGATATTTTTGTTTTCCTGAGAGCATGTCCCTAAGCCACGTCCATAGGTAACCATGACACTGTGAAAAAGGGTGAGCTTTAAGGTTCTCACGGCGGCAAGTGTGGGTTGACTGACCGACGTTTCGGAGGTACTTTCTGTCTCTCTCATCAAGGGAATCTCCCCGTGCTGTCCCACGTCCTTGTGATTTGGCATCACGTTATGAGGACGTATGTGGGCACAGAACTGAAGCTCCACATATTCTTTAAATCAATACCATGCGGAGATGAATGCACGCTTCGGCCAATTTACCCCCACGGAAACAGCCCCCAGAACCTACCCCATATGAGACTGGGTGGGTCCTAGAGCGGGTCTGGACGGCGGCAAAGAGAACAAATCGAACGCTGATGGTCCAGTCGATTTAAATTTATGAGCCTCTGTCTAAGTAGAGTTCTATGGCAATCTGAAATTTCTCCAGGTTATTCAATAAAACTGAAAACCACCTCGTCAGCTCTTCCCTACTTACTCTCTTTACTTGGCGTTGCATGACGTCAGCAGTTGATTCGTAGATGGACGTTAATACGATGAGCCCGAAGTTAAACATATCTAACGGCATAAAGTTTTTCCCCCCTGACTAAATTCACAGAACGATTTCGAGATGTGAGTTTCTTACGGCGGTCTACATGTCGACTGTGGTCTTCTGTGTTCTGACGCCATGCGATCTGGAAAATGGTCACCAAGTTGTCACGATACAGGAATATACTACGTATTTTAAGGGATCGATATTAAAGGTCTATGTCAGAGAAAAATTGAGTTGTAAATCTCTGACATAAACTAGAAACTTTTAATGTTTTAACATTCATCCTAAATTATACATAGGAGTAAGGCGTATGAAGAAAATTTCTCCGTACGTTCTGATACGAATACGCGTACATACACACGTACATAGGACTACGTACATTACACGTGAGAGCTTGCACGCGCACACACTAATGCTGCAAAATGCGGCCTATTATTTATATGCAGCCTTGTGACTGCCACGCCAATGTTCCTGTCGAGTGAATCCCGTAAATGTCAGTGACCATGGAGATTTCTTAAATCCTTGTACAATGAATGAGATCATATTTATTGAGCATGAAATTCACTTACGTGTGGAAGGAGATGTCGCTTGAACGTGGCAGCACTCAAGAGTGGCTGAACGAAGAAACGCTGTTTATCTATGATCTTTTCTTTCGGCTTGCCATGTTTGCTTCAAGAGCAGGCAATAATAAACCTGTAACTTACGTGGTTGGATATAATTCTCTGGCCATCTTTGGAGATGGCTAACCTGTCTTTGGGCTATAGCATCGTATTGTCCTTGTGACCGTAAGTCTAATAAGTTTTTAACCAACTAGTGGATTTCTACAAATCTTGGTACGAACATAGTGTCACCAGATTCGACTTCAGCTAGATAGTTTAAAATATTAATTCAAACTACAAATATTATAATTATTAAAGTAAAGTATATTATAACTTCTTTGTAAAGATAACATGAAAAAAAAATCACAAATTCTTGTTACGAATCATATTTATGAGTAGAGTCTGAACCAGGTAACTCAACAGCTTAGATAAAGTTTAGGTTAGCTTCGTGACACAAAAATCAAGACATCGAAAACCATTAATCATACAGCAGCTCTTTCAGCGTCTATTATAAGGCTCTTCGAAGGACCAATCAGAAGGACGCGTGTTCCGTCGTGTGTCGGAATGGATAAACGTATCGGTGCATCAAATCCCCCCCTCCCATCACATTTGTCTTGATGCTCGCGTGTTTAATAAAAGAAAACTCCCCTGTAGCCATAATGCCAGTAGTGCTCGTCGTTCGGTTTTGTTGGAGGTCATTTTTTCTCCTCTCCGCGTGCTCCCTTCTTTTTGGAGCAGATGCAGGTGCCAGCCGACTGACCGCTCTCTCCCAGAACATCTTAGGCCAAAAGTGAAGCAAGTCTGTGGCGCATCCCACAGCAGATACTGACACAAAACTCAAAAAATTAAACTAAACTAAATGTGTGTGTATGGCAAAACAGTTTCATCATATTAAGGAAACGAATACGAAACTTAGATGGCTCAGATGAACATGAAGATGACATTAGATACGGTGTTGGAAAACCGACGCCAAGCATCGAGACGCCTCAGGGTGCCACACTGACCGCGGGTAAGCTCCCGGATGTCATTGGAGACAATTCTGGAAAAGCGACGCAGAGGGTCGTGACGCCAAACGTCTCAACGTCAGCAAAGTACGTCGTATATAGCATAAGAACTCCTAGGGATAACTTTGAGCACAATGCTGGAAAACCGATGCCAAGCGTCGCGGCGCTCTTCGTCGCAATGCTCCCACAAGAAGCTTTATTTGGCGCAACGGGCCACAAAATCTCATCGGAGATGACGTTGGATAACCGACGCCTCCTAAGATGTAACATTTACCGCACGCGAGCTTTCGAGTGCCATTGGAAACGACGCTAAAAACTGACGGCGCCAAAAATAACTTAGAGGAGCCTCTAAAAACCTTTGAACGACGCCGAACGTCGCAAAGCACAAAGCCGCTGCTTCTCATTCTGATCTCCGACTTGAATGAAATCGAAATCTATAAAATTATTAATTTGAAATATAAAACTGACGAAAGCGCGGGTGATCTCATATTTATGCGTCCATTTTGATGACTTAATACAGGAAATGTTTCTCTACAATTACACGTTTAATCAACTACAACGTTCAAAAATATTAAAGAATAACGAGATTTAGTGCCGTTATTTAAAGTTCATTTGGGCCTACTTCATTATGTCTACTAAAAATTAGGATACCATATATTAAGCCTATTTTAAAAACCCGAAATGCTAACAGTTTCTGGGCCTTATGACAAAACGCCACGAACCACGCCCGACAATGGATTTAAACTCTTGTTCGTAAGCCGAAACTAATGTTCTTGTTAAACTCTTTATCTCTATTCTCGTTATAACATTTTTAGCTTTTCTCAAAAGCTGACGCCATTTCTAAACGGCCATGGTTTATATCCCTCTGTTGCACGCATATTCCCTGCCGTTGGTTGCTATGGTAACTTTGCGGCCCTCGCTATTAAAATACACACACACGACCAATCTCCTGCGATCCATGATTTTTTCTAGAATGGAGGGGTATATCAGAAGCACAAAAGAACTGCAGAAAAAATTCTCGTGTGCCATCTCATCCCCGTCCCTCTTTCATTTCCACTACATATCTTCCCCTCATCCCATCCCATTTTCGCATAAAAGCTGTAGAAACCCCTAAACCAACCAGTTTTTGTGCCACAAAAACCTGGACAGTTACAGCTACCTTTTTTCTTTATTTTGTATTGAATATCGAAAAGTTCTCTCTTGTGCACTGCGTGATACACGGCCTCCTGATGATAGCCCCTCGCTCTATCGAGCAGAATTCCTCGGTGCTGCATCAGTGTGACGTCAGTGGGGTCGCGCAAGTAGCCATGTTGCTCTTCACGCAACAACGACAACGACAATCAAGCTAAAAACAGGAAAGCAAATCATTTCGACTATTTTCGGGGGAAATTGTTATTGAGGTCACACCTGAGATAGTTAATACGTAAATATTAATTATGAATATCGTTTTTTAATGATGCAGTATCAACTTCCGCCTATGAGACGAAGTAACAGCAGAATGTAGAAAAGCACATTATAACCCTTAATGAGCAAATTCATAATTTGTGACTACTCTGTACCGAAAACTATTAATGTGATAAAATCAAGGTCTGTGAGAAGGGAGTGGCATATGGCCTAGTATGTGTGAGAGAGATTATAAATACATGTGAAAGTTTAGTAAAGAATTCGGAAGGATAGAGGCCACTTCAGACATCCCAAAGTAGATGGGACGATAGTAGTAAAACAGGCCTTAAATAGGTTGACAAGAAGCACAGTGGGGTGAAGGGGCCCAGAATAGGGTTAAATAAACACGGTAATAAATCCTTGGATTTATAAGAGCCTCGGAAAACCTTAATTCAATTCTGGTTTCGACGGGAAATTTCTTGAGTAACTGGACGACTAAATATTTAAAAAGTCTCTCATCTATAGAGATAGTATCAACTGCTGTGTTTATAAATTGTTCAGTGGTATGTGAGGATGATTATCAGAAAGAATCTTAGAAAATGAATTTCTTGCTTAACCAACAATGGTGAACGTTGCTGCAGAGTGGTTAGCACTGAGAGGTCCACAGTTAAAATTCCGGCCCGGAGATAGGATAGTTTGTCTCAGTTCCTCCGGGCAATTTCCGAAAGAGAACCCTACTCCACGACTATCCATTAGTAACCTTTCGAATGTATTGCTCATCCTGTCATTGGATGGCATAGTTTGACCTACTGGCAGCAGTCTCGCAGAAGTTGACCGACGTTTCAGATGTGATTTCTGTCTCCATCATCACGTGGATCGTTGGTTGTTCATTGTTTATGTAATAGAACAGCAGTAATGACGTTTTTGCTCTTTAATCGTTCAGACAGGAACATTTGCGAGAGAATCTGCTCTTCCTCACTAAAGAAATATGGAAACTTTTCAGTCACCTTCGTATCTTAAGGTTTAGACATCGTCTCTGAAGTATCACAGAAGTGAAAGATGATTGTAACTGCAGAAAACGCACTGGTCCACGCGAAAGAAACCATCAACTGAGTGTTCTAAAAGTGTGTGTTGCTGTGACATTTATATGAATTACATTTGATGTGAAGCTTTCACGGAGGCTTTCATTACTAAAGTCTTCTCGGGCTATCAGCCGTGTTAGTTGGTGATCAATCGCCGACGTTTCAGGACCATCTCTGTCCTAATTTTCAAGGCTGTTGACTGTGTGACTCGCAGCGCTAGCCACACAGTCAACAGCCTTGAAAATGAGGACAGAGATGGTCCTCGAAACGTCGGCGGTTATTCAACATCTAACACGGCTGATAGCCCGAGAAGACTTTATTAATGAATTACATTATTTTCCATAACCTTAATGAATATTATCGTACACAATTCTGTTGCCTTCTTTCCACTCCGACTTAACACACTTTTTCAAGTACAATTCTATGCTGCTAAAAGAAGTCGCAGGGGTGTGTTTTGTTATTGATAAATGGTAGGGGTTGAAGAAGGGTGCGGCTACGGCATTTGCAGGAGGGAGAGATTTCTGGAGCTCTTTTAACCTACCACCCCAGCAGGACGCAGTATATTTTTATGCACACAAAAGCCCTCCGCACACGCTCAGCACACGAATCTTCCCCTATTTTTTCTTCATTTTCTTTTTTCCACAATTTCACCCCTCCACGTTATATAACTCCCACCCCATTCTTCGCGTGCGCTTGATATTTTTAATGGGGCATTTTAGCCCAGTCCTAGTCAAATATTAGAAAGGGAAGGTGAGGAAGGACCGATGACAGTTCATTCTTTATCGCTGTCCCTTCCCTGGAACCACATTCATTATAATTCGCTCTCTCCCTGATGTAACCAATGACTTCAGTCCAGTCATGTTTTTCATTTGCATGTCACAAAATGGCAGTATAGGACTAGGCTTATATTTTCATCGTAAAGTTCTTAGTTATTTCACAGTCGGCCTTGAAGGACGATATAAAATTAACTGCATCGAGAAAGGAAATTCGTTTATTCACTGCCGTTTGTAATGCTCTCCTTGCACGTTAGATATGCTCTTATACCATTTTACAATTATCTAAGATAGCCTGTGTAGAAGTTACTTTGTCTATGCTCGTTGCAATAGGGCTACTGTAAGCCTATTGGGCCTACTGATAGACTCAACGATCGCTAACTTCTTAGTTCCCAGTTTCCATAACAGTGATACGAGGTGCGATCGGAAAGTTTCAAGACTGTGTCAATAGAGGGCGAACCGGATGTAGTACGAGATTCTGCCGCTAGGGGGTGCGGCCTACATTCATAGTGAATCAGTGTGCCAGCCGGCATCATCGAATTAGCATTTGTTTCTTAGTTACGGGCGTTTTGGTAGTGCATTACACCGACCCTCCTGCGATTTCGGAATGGCTTGTGCATCAAATTTTGCCAAAGACTCGCCAAAACGGCTAAGGAAACCTATGAAATGCTAAAGCAAACATTTGGGGAGTCCGCAAACTTTTGTGTGGCATTCACGTTTTAAAAATGGCCGAACCTCTGGCGCCACAACTGGCTGCTGCATCATGACAACGCGCCAGCGCACACCGCCCTCAAAGTTCGGCAGTTTTTGGCCTCAAACACCATGGCCGTCATCCCGCACCCTCCTTATTCGCCGGCTTTAGCTCCGTGTGACTTCTTCCTCTTCCCCAAGATGAAAATTCAGCTAAAGGGAAGGAGCTTTGAGACGATAGAAGAGATTCAGGCAGAATCGCAGATGGTGCTTGACAGGCTGACAAAGAAAGATTTCCAGTGATGCTTCCAGGCTTGGCAGCGGCGCTGGGATCGTTGTGTTCACTCCCAGGGGAACTACTTCGAGGGTGATGGATGAATTTAATACCTGAGATAAGTGTACGGGTTTTATACGCGCAGTCTTGAAACTTTCCGATCGCACCTCGTACGTCAATGTCGGGTGTGGTGGACACATCGAACTATAGGTCTTAATTTTTAAAAGGCTGACAGCGATAAGTGTCTTAACACAGAGAAAAACCTGATAAGATAAAAACCATCCAAAAATTTACGTTCCTCAATCCAATAGCTATAACGGTAATTTTCTTTAGGTAGCCTACGGGTTTGATTCTATTCTGAACGGTCGACAGCCGTGGGGCTTACGTCCGATTGATCGATTAACATCCCTTCGAACATGGTAACTTCTATCTACACGTCACCACAAAGTAAGCAGTAGATTATAGCTGGTAATTTCCTGAATCACTACTGACGAAGTCGAATGGTTGCCACTATCAGGCCTAGGTTCGAAGCTGCAGCTCCCAGTGATGATTTTTCCAGTCTGACTGACAACATTAGAGGGTTCGAATCCCTCACGTCTTTCTGTGTTGTTTTATGCGTTTCAAACCTGCTGGTAGGCTGAGGTGGTAAAGTTGGGGAGTTCAAAGCGTCTCATATACGAATCAAGGATTCATGGGAATAGGTTTATTAAATTTTAAATTACAAAATGAGTGTGGCAATACTTTAAATAACAGAAAAACAAAATAAAAAACAACTTAAAATAATAAAAATACAAGTAATACCTGTTACTGTTTAGAGAAAATGGCGAATGCACTTACTTTTGAACGTAGGCAGTTTTTACCCGTAGTGTAGCTTTTTATTTATACGTTCTCATCTTTTATACCTATTTAAAACAACTCCCCCTTCCTGCTGCAAGTAACCAATGAGGTGTCTTTATTGAGGAGATAAAAAACTAGAACTCGCTGGGCGCATGCGACCGACAG
>NW_019060426.1:303202-360924 GCF_000696155.1 Zootermopsis nevadensis
CTAGCATGAACCGCGTTTGCCATTGGATCATTCTAGTGAGGGTACAAGAATAAAAAACATCCGGTTAAAATATGCAAATATCCTCCAGTCAGGAATGCTAAGATGACGCTAATGAAATTCCGGGCTCTATTGCTATTAAATTTCGGTCACCTAAATAACGACTGTCAGCTTCGCACACTTAGGGAAGATGCTTCAATAAAAAAAATAAAAAAATAGTTTCGTGACTGAGATGGGAAATAAATGGCCGGCATTTCGATTCCCGGCAGTGGTACTAAAAAGTCCAAACAGATTCGAAGGCACAACCTGGTTCAGGGGGATATTTTCCAGCGGTATGCGACTGGAGGTACTGAGGAAACCACGAAAATCCTCAATGACACATTTTCTAACCTAAATGTGTGTAACTGAGTTGGTTCCCGAAACGTCGGTTTACTACGGTAACCATAAGATGGTAAAGTTGCGTCATATTGTGATATAATAAGTATATATTAAATCTTGTCCGTCTAATCACAATAAATTCTTATTAAATATTAAAATATTACAATAATTAACATTTAAAATATTTAAAATATTAAATGATGTTCTTTATCGAAATATTCGATTTACATTAGACCATCATTTTTCATGTTTCACGACATGTTTCATCCGAGAAGATCTTTATAGACTATCTCATGGAGGAGACAAGAAATGTTTAGAGAATGTCAGTCGGGAAATCTTCTGGCAGACATTCAGTTTAAATCGAACAATGAGAAGAAGAATGTAATTAAAAGGGGTCTCAGGGACATCTAGTTGTGAACGTGGAAAGTAAACTGAATTGGCTTAGGCGGTCCTTGGTAATAACTATGCTGAATCTTCGGGTTAGTTGGTTGGTTGGTCGAATTCAGACAAAAACAGGGCGCGTTTGAAACACACCGCTCTCCAACCATGATGACATTAATCATTTTACCATTATTGATTATCCGGAAAAACAAATCTTCAAAAGGAAAGGTGCAGTTCTTCAACATTTCCATTAGAAGACACGTGTTCTCTGACCTTTCTAAAAGTTGTGCTATTTTTTAAGCAGGTAGTGTAATTACATGTTGTCTGTGACAACTGCAACTCCCACCCCCCTCATAGCAACCCACGTCCAGCAGCTGCTGACCACCAGCCACAACCCAAACCTTTTTTCGAAAACCTAAAACACTACTTTCTCTGAACGACTGAACTATTTGCTGGCAGACTTGGATTTTTCACCTTGTATCAATGCTATTATTTCAATTGACCAATAGCAGCAGTTTAGTAGGCCTGCCAATCGATATTTACGTATGCCACTAGTAAACGCTGAGGTCTGTAAGCGGAGAAGTAGCCCGTTATAAGCCTTTTGACTGCTTATTTACTTCGTGGTTGCCGAATCCTGTTACGTTTTCTGACTTCGTACTATCAGCTGGGAGCCACACAGCCTAAATCCTGAAACAGACTCGAGGCTTTATTTCTCAAAAGAGCAAGGACTCCAAGAAACAGCTGACTGCATTTCCCGAGTGAGGTCCCGCTGTTCTTCAGCCGGTCATTGGTAACTTGTGATTTTATATACTCACTCTATTTCAAGACAAAACAAAAATTATATTTGCTAAATGTCCCATAATTACGAACTATCAGTTTCAGAAGCAAGTTACAACCTTTACTCCAAATAAGATATTTAAAGTGCGATTTCAGGTTCTCACGGCGGCCAGTATAAAGATACATCGTACCAGCCACGTTAAATGAATTGTAAAGTCAACGTTTTCAGGATATAATAGGAACTGCAATCTGAAACACGTTGTTCTATGTTTAAATTGCATGCGCCCAGAGAAAATAAGTGCTGGAAAGATACTACGGTATTTGCTGTTTGTATTTTGCTGTTCGACAAATTCTGTCGTGTCACTGTTTCCAGTAGACTCCCTGCTTTCGCAAATTCACGTCAGTTTTCTCAGTCTGTCCAGGCAAACTTTGTACAGTGTCTTAAGTAAGTGGTAATTCCTGCTCCCATTTTCCTTTCGACCCAGTTGATAATTTTGACATCACTGATTTGATTTATTCTTAGGTCATTTAATGCCCATTTTTAAACTACATGTGTGAAACGTCAACTGGCAAGATGACTGTATGAGATGAACTTTACAGAATACGGAAGGAACCGTATTATTTCAGTATGTGACTAGAGATACAGGAAAATCACAACAACAAAAATCCGGTCATTACAGCCGGGATTCAAATCCAGAACCTATGACACGAAGGAGGTGAAACGGCCACTTCATCGCGACAGACGTTTCGGTCATTAAAAAATAACGAATTGAACCATAGTTAATTTGCCTATAGACGTTCACGTTATTGCAGTATTAGGCATCTTTAGTACAACAAGGCTTGTCGCAACACCATCTACCGGCTAAAATTGAAATTATACTAACCAACATCGACGACTTTGCCGATATACGTAAGGCGTTTCATTTACCACACAAACTACATCGCAAACATGGTTTTACATCATAGAATCAGATACCTGTTTCTACGTTTGTCCTGTTTACGTATATCTAAAAATCTTACTCGTTCTAAAGTTGTTTCTTGAGTAGTTAAATTTCCTAAGTATCAATGTCTCACTCTTATACTGTCGGATTTGGCTACGTTTCGTTGCGAACCTTTAAACCCCCATAAAATACTACTCTGGGCTGAAAGATTAACCTAATTCTGATATCTACTCCAGTATAAGCGAAAACTTAAATGTCTGAGCATACGCAGACCTTATATTTCTAACCTCTGCTACAATAAAGAAATTGATTATTATATACCAAAACACAGACCAGACATCTCGTACCCTATTTACTTTCTTATATAACGTACATTTTAGTTTGAAATGTTGTTCGATTTCAAGACTATTTCGAAAGACAAATGCAAGTGATCAAACTTTTAGCAACATTTTTGTTAATTCTTTACTTATATTCTGTTTTCTCATTAAGCGGTTGCTACTACTGAAATTTTCCAATGAAGACACGTTTCAACTTAATAACGGTTCCATTTTAGACAGACTCTACAGCATCTGATCATCTGCATTAAAATCAAGTCTGGACCAAGGGATCGTCTATTAAGAATTTTCATAACTTCACTTAAGACTGTGTGGTTTCTTGAGCGGAACGTTAGACCAGGGCTCTACCGTTGTAGGAAAAAGCAAAGAAAATGACAGATATTAATGCCACAAGTGAGAAGTTTCCATGTTTGACTAGTTGCATTCCGTCAGCACCTAACCACCATTGCAGGACTACGTGGATTGGTGTATAGACGTACACTTAACTGTCCGCTCTTTCATAACTCACTCTTTTTCGTACGACAGTAAATCAAATATCGTTACTGCTGTACTTTTGTAAGATACTGTTATTTCAAATGACTTCAGTCAAATTAATGCTGTAACCTTTACGTGTGTATTTATAACATCTATCATATGTTTTATCTATCAATACCAAACCGAATGTCATGCTTCAAGTTACGTGTAACGTTTTGATTGATATGACCTTTGAAACATGACCTTTTAATTTGACCTTTAATATATAATTTAACCTGCTAAATAGAAAAAAAACATGGAAATCTTATCCTTCGTTACTACTAACGTCTCAGGGATAAATAATTAACGTGACATTGTCCACAGGGAACTACTGTTAACACTGGGAACTGCAAATTGATAACCTATAGATTATGTACGAGATTAATGCGTACTCAGAATTCAGAACCAAGTTTAGACACGCCTATCTTGCAAACGGCTAAGATAATCTGATTATATTACACTGATGGACAGTTTAACAAAATCTAAGATTATCCGAATTGCCTGTTTTATAAAGAAAAGTAAGATTAAATATCTTGTCCAAGTGTTAATTACTCCTATATGGACGAACCAACGATTTTCATGAAACGACTAAAATTCTGGAAGTTCTTTTCAGTATTTCTAAATATTCTTTTTCTGCTCTTTGTTCTCAGACATCCCGGATCTGGAAGCATGTTCTTTTATACAAAGGTTTCATTGACAGGTTGCTCGTATCTTGTTGGTTTCCTTGCTCAGTAACGTGGGTTCCACTGGACTGCACTTGAAACCCATGAAAGAGAACTGCTGCAGTGAGTGGGGAGGCCAGTTCCTGATTTCCGTTTCTTTTCCTATGTGTAAACACGTCTGTAAAATTTTACAGCCTTCTTTCTGATTGCAGTCAGAGAAACTCCTTCCCCTTCTTTTTAAAAGGGATTTTTATTTTCAGGAATTTTACTTTACAGCAACCATTTTTACAAAGACAGAAATAGTACAGTGTTAGAATGACCATACTCCTTTCCGCTAGGATCTTTTGAGAGTAAAAAGGATACACGTACAATAAGTTCTGTGCAATGGAAGTACACGTATCACTTGATATAAGGATCAATAGCTCTAAATTTTTTATTTGTAGGCTTCATATGGTTCTCAAGGCGGACGCATTGTTTCTCCGAGCATCACCAACAAATTGCTCTTTGTAATGATAAAGTATTGTGTTTTATTTCCGGTAGGAGCTGGATTCTAAAGTAATATTTAGGCCAGATTCGGCTTCAAAGGTTTAACGGCACTTGTATAAATTTACGTGTTGTTTTGTATGGGTGTGAAATTTGGTCTCTCGCCTGCGGGAAGATATATATCGGAAATGTTTGAAAAAAGGGTGCTGGGGAGGGGTAACTAATCAACAGAGGACAATCAACAGAAGTGCGGAGAAAATGTTAAGTTCTGAAGCAACTAAACGATTCTCATTAAAAGTTGCATATGTTGCGGTTTTAAACGTCATACAATACATTATGCCAACATCGCAGACGTGCGAGCATGCGATATAAAGTGACACTAACATCAATTAATTGAAACTAAAAAAATTTCAAATTTGTACAGTGAAGTTCTGTAGAATGCAGATCAACAACATGGTGGTCACGCAAAATATATATTTAGTTCTTGGTTTGATAGCGTCGATAAATGAACCACTGGAGATCGCCACTTTCGCAGTTTGTATGGCGATGGACTACACAGATAAATTCAGTACAAAAGTGTTGTAAGAACGTATAGATCCTAAGCATCTATTACACATTACAAACACGGCTTGGAGGTTACATTCAACAAATTTAATTGAATCGGAATATAATTATCACATTCCCCTAATTTCTAACTTAATTGTTTTCCTTGAAGCCTTTGAATAAAAAGAGAGCGTTATAAGTTCTTCCTAGAAACTCTTGTTATAGATTCATTAAAGTGTAATTATATTTAGTCCGGATTGCAGGTTTGTCTGATATTTAGCACTGGTCATGTGTATCCATTTTGCTCTGAAATAAAAGATAGGAAGACTGGTGGAGCACACAAAGAAAATCCTCAATTTCTTTCTTCCTAATGCTCAACTCTTGAACAACAACAAAAATGAATGCTGATATCCTGTTTGCAAAATGGCTGGCTATTTCGAGGTTGCTTGCGTCAGAGTGCAATGCACCAGAAGGCCATGCTGTTATTGAGATAGGGTTGGGTCGAGGGTAGGTATTAAGGGTTGTTTTGCAGCTCGTGGGAAGCCTTTTAAGCTTTTCATATTTCACTTTTTGCGGTCCCACTCGTTTACCTGTGACGGATATACAGTAAAAGGGTTTTTTAGGTGGGGCAGAATATGCCCGAAATATCTGGTGGTGGAACCTTGAAAGATGTTTACCGATATTCTAAAAACATTTTAAATTTTGCCTGCTTTTTATAAGGCAGGTGAGTATTTCTAAAGCCCTTCGGAAATTTCAATATTCTTTTGCAGATATTCGGTCATAATCCATTTCCTAACTGAAATATTTAATTTCTTTACGCGAAAATCGAACAAACAGTTTAACGCTTTCCACTATAACAGTTATGTACGAACGTTATCTACTCGCATTTGTATGATAACGTACAGAACCTTTAACGTTAAAAATCAAGTCAATCATTTCTTCACTGGTGTTTTCAAACAGGAATTAAATCAACCTCACTGAGAGCTTAAAATCTCGTACAAATTCTTAATTAGCCTATCCAGCCTATTGTATGCGCATTCAAAGCTGTTCGTTGCACAAAAATAAACTAGATAAAATATCGATCCTATTAAGACATACAACTTTCATATCATAGGCTACTTATTTGATACTGTGAGTAGTTAATTAAGCTCTATTGGTTTGATTAGCTCTGTAACAATAAATTTTTATATATACATATATTAATATATTCTAATCTGCAATAAATAAATATCAAGATCAAGGAAGTATGCAAAATCGAAGTCGAATAAATCTGGGAATTACTAATAAAGTTCCACAAGAAGAATTTCTGGTTACGCGCCGCATTGTATAAGACATGATAATAAAAAGTTAACCCTCTTACATATGAAGTTAATTTCTAAATGTTATTTCAGTTTGTACTTACAGCAGAACAGCGTCCAGCAACCCGCATTCACTGGAGGTCACTAGAAGTTCGAAGCAGTCACAATAAAATGCAGAGTTCTTCAAATTCGCAATGCCGTAGTTTATTTGCACTGCACAACTCACGCACTTACACTTTTAAGTCTACGCACACTTAATCTATACGTAATCTTCAAGCCACACGAAATGAAAACACGTGTGCTCTTACGTCACACCTGCCAGCTGTTCAGAGAATTCGCTTGAATCTGTAGACCTATATTCAAATTAAAATATTTCGTATTTTGTAGCGGACGAAATCATATATTCGTATTTTTACGATATAATAACTTATACCGTCATCTGATGGTGTTAAAACAATGCGAGTGTATTTTAAAGCAATGCCAGGCAAATTACTGCTTTTGTTGCTTCAATAAATCATAAAAGAGTTTACTTTTGGAACAACTAAAAATAAAAGAGAAATATTCCATTTGAGATAAATATATTAAACAATAAATTTGTCAGAGCCAGTTTAATGTTCAATGCTGTTATCGTCATCTTTGACACATGTCGGAAAGGGGGAAAATCCATCAATGTACAGGAAGGAATCGAGCACTGTGACCCTTCAGGATGACAATAAACCACGTAAGTAGTAAAACTCACAGGGATAACCAATAAGCTGTCTGTTAGACGTAGCAATGTTGAACATTACTTATTTAAATGATATTGATGTCTTATCAATAGATTATGTAGCAACAAATATGATGTGAAGCCGACTGTGAATGATTCGAGGACAAATGAAACGGCCGTGGACTAAAAATGGTACTATCCTGGCATTTTAGAGGATAAACCGAGAAAACTTCAAGAAAGTCAGGTTAGTCCAGGAAAACCTAGCACGAATATAGTCGGTCTTATTAGTCTACGGTACCTAAAGTCAACACGGCCTCATAGCTAACAGTAGCGGACTGAAACTGTGTCCTGTGAACTCCTATCAAAATATAAGACTGATACCGTTGAACTACATTTACTGAACAGGACTGCCAGTTGATTTGAAAGGCTAAATGAATTTATTATAGACCCTTAAATATTCGCCAAATCGAAAAGAAGTGCCAATTTGAGCATAGGCTAATGTCTAGAGTGAAAATACAGTAGGTAATTTGAAAAAGAAAACAAGTAACATATTATATTTTTGCTGTTACTTGCAACCAAATTATTTGCTATTAGTCCTACATGTGAAATAAATAATGTAGACAATTCTCCGTTGTCATGAAGGGCAGTAACTTCGCTAGACGCACGTATATTGTCAGAGTTTCTGTCCAGTCAAATGGGCAATTCAGTCATTACAATCATGTTTACCACCTTTGTTACTGGCGTTACTTCACGTCCATAATCAAACAGTCATGGATTCACATTAATGGTTGACAATAAACAGATTTTTAAATTAAAATTCCCATTGTACTGTAACAAAACAAATGATCAACGAACAAACTTATTTTAAAATAAAGCCCAGATATAACATTTTAAAACAAGAAAGCTTGAAACGTCATCACAAGTATTTGTATTCATCTTTAAAGCTACATTTGAAATTAACGTGTGGAATCCGAGTGGGAGTCACTTGTAGAAAATTGTTTAGTAAATTTACTACACTTGGTTTAGTCCAAAGAAGAATCTATGCAATGTAATTAAACTCCTACTCTGTCTTAGTGAATTAGCAGATTCAGTGTAGGTGTTCAAAATGTCCACTGTTAAGTTCCCGTTGTAAACGCAACAGACGGGGATCGATAAAAAAAGGTTAGTAACCCGTAATATAATGTGTATACATCTTTTCGGGACACTGTATAGATTGTATTTCGTAACAGTTTATACAGCCCAACAACACGGAATACACTATTTAGAATCAGAAATATAAACTAAAGTTGAGAATATGCTAGTAACATTTGAAACATGGCTATAAAGTTGGCAAGGAAAGTCTCGTGTTTTCACTTTGAGCAGATCGAGCCATAATTAGATACGCTTTTAACTGCAAGCCAACATAAGATGACCTCATAAAGTTTCTGATTACATTTAATCTTGCTACATTAATAAAAATCTTAAATATCCTGTATTCAAACAGCCAATACAACTTACGATGCAGCCTGACTTAGATAATGCAATCAACATATGAAAATGTAGGCCAGGCACGAACACAAGCAAACACTTCTTTCAGTGACACAGACTGAACTGCATGTAACCTTGAACGGAAGATAGATTAACGATTCAACCACAAGATGCCACTCATGTCGGAATTATAGAATATAATTTGGCACTTGAACAAGTGGTTATAACCCGTGGCTGAGTCTACTGACGAAGAAAACGCGGAACAAGAGAAAGAAGAAATCAAGTGCACATACATGCAGTCTTTTCCCGCTATTTAATTAATTCGCTGCTTCTAGAACACATAATATATAAAAGGCATTAAACACATAAGTTATAGTCTGATATAAGGTGAAGGTAAAGCTCTGTGCATTCTTAATCTCGATACTATCAGCGCTCCTGCAAGAACCATGAGTAATAGATGGAAGGCTCCCAAAAGAAGTCGTACCAACCTCTATAATTTATTTTGCAGTTTCATCACATTGCCTTAGTACGGAATCCTCACGTTTTACAATATACATTTCTTTAATAATTTATTCGTGTTTCAGTAAAAGGTGCATGGAGAAAGTATTATCGGACTCCTTAGTTATAGGAAAGCTGCATTCCAATTTTTGAAAACCCAGAGCTGTAAAAGTCTTATAGCAATAGTAGAAACTCTGCACTTTTGTGCTAAAAACTAACGAATATAAAAGAAGAGACAGGACTGACAGTTTCGCTGATGTTAGTTGTTTGCGTGGTGAAAGCCGAGGGCTTGTTTTTGTTCCTAAGGGTTACTCTTTCTTTACTTAGAGCACGATGGAAAAACAACCTCACCCCCTAACTCCGGCCTTGTTATGCGTTTTTCCAACTGGTCAAAAAATAAAAACTGTTCCCAAAATAACCGCCTCAGGTAATGGGAAAGGTTGTTGATATTCGGCTACAGAGAACTGGGGTTCTTGGTGTGCTTGGAAGGAGTACTTTTAGTTGCCGAAAGGTCACACGGTTTTCTGCGTAAACACATTTTAAAATTTTTTCCTATGGAAAACTTTTTCTCCTGATACGGCATTTAATATCTGTGAATCAACTAATACGATAACTTAAAATAGATTATGTTGCTGAGGACAAAATAGAAATGGAAGGAATCGATGACAGAAATGTTATAATAACTTAACTTTTATTCAAGTGCAATAAAGTCTTTTACTTATGTTCAATATGAAATAACCCGGTTCTAAATCCTTATTCATCTAGTGAGATGTCTATTAGACAAACTGCGGCTCGAGAAGAAAAAATTTTGATAGACAACGATGCATTCTGCACGCCATATGAACCGACGAACTCTTTTAACTCTATGGAACAAAAGTCTTTCTAGGTAAGCTGACTGCATCTCAGCTGGTTCAGAAGTTCACCCTGCTTACAAGAACATACCATTGCACCATACTGGCCCAGATGGACCCAGTCCATTCCTCATATTATTTTTCCAAGTTCCATTTTAATATTATTCTACCATTTATGCCTACATCTCCCTACAAACCTCTTAAGTTCAGGGTTTTTCGAATAAAATGTTATATTGACATCCGTTGGTCATTATGAAGACGAAGCATGTGAACAGATTGACAGACAAAAACGATCTCTCCATTTCTAGTCAGCTTAATGCACTTCGCATACAATCGTTAAGTTCATGTGCACTGCACGAGAACCAAATCTAGAAGGCGTCACGAATCAGAGGAAACACGAACAAAACGTAACACGTTAAATTCCCGTCCTTGTACAATAAACACTTCTCTTGCTGTGAATGCGTCATTGTAATGGACTTGTCGGAAAGTTTTACAGTGGCCTGTAGCAGATGTCCAGACGCTCCATCATTGCTACAGGTGTGTAGTGGGTGGTATCAGCTTCCAGGGGTAGCATGACCCCTGGTGCGACCGCAAAGGCAAAGAGGGGATTATTAAGGGTCACGGTCTATTGTCATAGTCTATTGTGTCATGTTACAATTCTAAAATCCTTTTCATGAATTTCAATTATTTTATTTCATTCTTTCTTTTTTCTTTCTACTGCAAGCTTCCACTAATTCCCAATAGACGCCTACTAAGTTACGTAACAATGGTAAACGGTGTGACAATTTGTGTTACTACACAATTGAGGATTTTAGAACATTTTGTACGAGTTCTCAAAATGATTGTTCTGGTTTCACCTTGTCAGAATTGAAAAAGGTTCTGAGACTGTTTTCCGTTAGGTCTCAGAACTGTGAGAATGATTGAAATCAGATAACCGTTACCTCCGTCCTCCAATAGCTGTCAAACAGCAAGTACGATTCACTACGGGAGGTTTCTCAGTCCGTCAATAAAACAGCAAATTGAATTCCATGAAACTAAAACGCATAGAAAATTGATTCCTAAAACAAACTACTCTGAAACCAGATCGAACTGTTCTAAATGACCAATTTTAATCATGCAAAACAGAAGCTGTAAAGCATATTTGAGGCTGGAATACACAGTTTTAATGTGTTAGTTGTTAAATTTGAATTCCTGGCTACTTTCGTCTATATACTACAAACATAAATGTGCTGTTGGCAGAGCCAATCTACATACACTGGCTATCAATAGATTGTCCTATTTTATAGAATCCGGTGTTTATCACCACATTCAGAAAAGCCCACGACTGAGCAGCTTAAATCTCTCAAAAGTAATCTCTTCAATTGATGTTTTATAATTAAAATTTTGTGTATATTTCTCACTTCCATTACTTATGCAGTCACTACATTTCACAGAGAATTCCAATAAAAGACTGAATACAAATTATATTTGAGTGGCATATTCTACTTATTAGAATATGCCCAATTTGTGATACTCTTATCTTTACATGAATGCCACAATGTGGAATTGTTATACTATTTTATATTTCCTGAAGTGGCAATGCTTAGTATGCCTACTCTATTCCTAACACTTAAATAATTTCACGTGCATTCTTGTTCCAGTAATAGGTTTGAAAGTAAGATTTGAGGTTTTCATGGGGGTGAGTATGAAAATTTCTGACTTCTGAGTTGTTGCGCTGTGTAGTCTGGTCGATGTTAACCAACGTTTCAGAGGTCATACTGCCTCCGTCATCATGGCGATGATCATCAGGCCCTGATGACGGAGGCAGTATGACCTCAGAAACGTTGGTAAACATCGACCAGACTACACAGCGCAACAACTGAGAAGTCAGAAATCTTAAGGTTTGAAAGTGTCTTGAACTTAAATGAGGGTTTCATATGATACATAACAGAAGAAATACAAAGGGCTCAGTTGCCTAATAATACAATCATTTTTATTATTATTCATAATCACAATATTTTAACAGATCACAACAATCAATACTATTACCACCACCACCACCAATGCTGACCTTATGATAGACTGGAGTAACAATGGGGGAAACAGGCCATAAATATAATAACAAAGCTGTTTGCTGCGCCCATCAACAGGGTGATGACTCATCAACTCTGCAATACTGGTAAACTTCTACCAGAATATATGGCACGATGACACAGATGACAGCCATCTTAACTATCTTCAAGGGCTTCTAC
This sequence comes from Zootermopsis nevadensis, assembly GCF_000696155.1. Next base: position 315,264 of record NW_019060426.1, read on the forward strand.
AGGTCAAGTCTGATCACAGCCCCTTAATTCAGAAGAATCAGTGTTCATTGCAGTGAAGCCAGATAAAACAATCATAGATTACAGGGAGTACCGAAACTTGTATTACCCTCTCAATGGCAATACTAATAATGTACCAATACCCGAGACACCACAAATAACGATCTACTGTTGCATTCTTGCAGGCAAGGTCCGACAACTTCGTAACAAGAATGATTCTGCATCGCACACACAATTATGACTTTCCTTTAGTGAGTGTGGTCGCTGTGACACTGTTGCCTGATAGGTGGTTACCAACATTTCTAAGGAATGTATCACCTCCATCTACAAGGTTGATGTCTATGTCTCACATTCCAGAAGACCACAATTGATGAATGTTTGGTTGACTGTCACGGAGGAACAAATTCATATCCGGATGAAGTCTGGACATTTCTGACAACAGGGAACTGTAATGTGTAAATTGTTCTCCTGGACTTTGAGACACTCTCTGTACCATGAAGTATAAAATAATTAAATTAAATGTTTTCGTAGCTGGATTATGCTTCCATCTTCAGGTAAAAAAGGGGAAGGCAGAAATCCTATCTGTTGGGCCCCTTGGCTGAGCTAGTCTCAGACATGTCCAGATCAAGGTAAAGTAGCAAATTTTTTCATGTATATGTACAGATATTTTATTTCACACAATCTGTACTTAATAAGATCTGAAAGAAGAAAAATCAAAAGCTCTACAGTAACTACAATTTCTATATACTTACTTTGATACTTTGACGACCCGTTCTTTAAGTGCCTGAGCACTGCGGGTTCCAACTTTTCGTTGGCTTGATCTATGGACATTTGGTAGGACCCCTTGGACGAGGGATCGGCCCGACGCAAGGCCTCTACCTGTACACAGGACAGCACAATACAGAAATATGTGAAAAAATATCCATGGCTTGAGTGGGATACGAACCCACGGTCCCAGCGACCAAGCGGCACAAGGCCCACGCTTCAGACTGCGCGGCCACTGCGGACCCCGTCATAATTATAGCCCAAATTAAAAGGCTGAGGCTTCGACAATTTTAATAATTGTAACAACTGATTTTTCAATGTTAATACAGTGGAACCTTGATGTACTGTGCATCGTTATACAGCGGACTTGGATATACTGCGGCTGTTTTACATTTTTCATATATATGCGGGTACTGAAGCTGTCCCCCAAAACCCGTGTCATATCAAGGTTCCACTGTGATTGTAAAAGTAAAAAAGTAAAGTTTGTCCCACTATATGTCATGTAGGCGTTTGGGGTGAGAGGAGGTATAGCTCCTCTCTTCCTTGACCCCGGCACTAGATGGGGGTGAGTGGTCAGCATCACGCCCCGGCCGGCTTTACCCCCGGGAAAGGACCCGGTACCCATTGGATAGGAGGCTGGGTGGGCCCCAGAGCCGGTCTGGACGCAGAGGCTAGAGGAAAAATCCTCTGCCCCAGTCGGGGATCGAACCCCGGTCGTCCAGCCTGTAGCTAGTCACTATATTGACTGAGCTATCCCGGCTCATTCCACTGTGATTGTATAGTCTCTCATATTTTAATGCCTTGTAATTTAAATGATTTAATACAGTACAATAACATCAGCCGTCAAGTAAACAAAGATCCAGATTATGATGAGAATGTGACAATGGGCCTGTGTCTACTATGTAGCAAACCTCCTGTATCTTACTGTTCCAATAACAGTTTTGCTGAAAAAGAGAACTGTACTTTATATTATAGTTGAGTCAGTCACATACAAAATTTGCTTTGTAAATCTGAATTTTAAGCTGCAATGTATGCATTTCTCTAAGTCTGGTGGTGTAATGTATATAATTTGTTTTATGAAATAAATACAATTTAAATAAATTAATCATATGACACTTTACACCCAGCTGCAAATGACAGAACTAGCTTTTGCTCACTGTCCGCTGTTTCAACAAAAATAATATTTAAATTTTTAAAAAAATATACCAATAGGAATGAATTTAAGAATGTACACAGGGGTCAGCTGTAGGGTGAAGGGTAACTTTGGCACAAAAAATACCCAATCAATAATAAGTATAATTTACTTTGCAAATGACATCATTATTTATGGCTGAATCCCTCAGTTAATGTGAGACTTGGCACTGCACGACTTCCACAAACTTACTAAAATCAGGATCATATTATGAAATGGGGAGAGATACAGTTCACAGTAATAAAATTACTATACAGTCTTTTGGCTGTATACCAACTTTTTAATGGAACATACCGCCTCCACCTCTGGGAAAGAAGTGATAAGTACTGGGATATGAATAATTTATAGATGAGGATGAGCAGGCCCGGAGGATTAGCCAATATAAGCCATGGGATGACACAGTTGTCTCCGAGACAAAAGAGAAAACATGTAAAAACTTGCCCTTTTATGGGTCATAAAGGAATGCAGGATCAAGAAAGGATTTTCTTGTTCTTTCACAGTGTAAATAACAGACTTTGATGAACTGCTAAGGGAAAACTCATCCCATCGCTTGACGGTATTAATATGGAACTCACTTTTTACTACTTTCCTGATGATCCTGTTCACACATCTGGGTTCCTTCACCAGGATACTGATGTCATTTAGAAAGATTCAATGGCACGTGTTGATGATGTGCTCTGCCACAGCCGACTTGTCTAGATGGTAAACACAGACTTGACAAGGGTGCTTCCTGACCCTAGTTTCATCAAAATGGCTACTCTGTCCAATGTAAATTTTCCCACATTAGCAGGGGATGTTCCTCTGAAACAATACAGCCAAGAGAGTATATGGTGCAACACAACAGATAACATTTATAATGGAATGACCAATTAAAGGGTTAAATAAATATGTTAATGACTCAGAGTAATCCTTGAAAAGCTATACTGTAGTTCACTGTAATAATGCACATTTTTATAATATTCCTAGGGAACAATACCCATGTTAACATTGGAATTCTAAATATGCTTTTGTCTCCCAAATATCCTTGCATCAAAATTCTGTTTGTGTCTCCAGTTCCCCTTGAATTCATGCCATTTAAAAAGCAAAATAATCTTTTTTGTATGTAAAATTACATACTAAAAAAATTAAAATGGTTTAAATAACATGTAGACTATGAAATGATTAACTTATTCCAGGATTATTCACTATGAAGCACAATAAAACAGTCAAAGTCAGAAAACATGTTTTCTCACCTCATAATCCCAGGTTTGAAAGCAAAATACCACCACCCCACAGCACCTGTAAGCATACAATAGAAACTGCCACCAGCAGCCAATACCTATAGAGTAACAACCTGCTGATGCTTTTAAATATTTGCAACTTTCCCAATGGCATTCTGCTTATATCTTCTAGCAGTCTCCTAGAGGCAGAAAAGAAATACACATTAGTTTTCATGTGTTCTTTGCATTAAGTGCATAAACTGAACATATAGGAATGGGAAGACTGTCAACATGTTTCATCCCTGAAATTACACAATGCCATTCGTTATAATATGGTATTTAGTTCTAAATTTAAAGTTGTCTGGTGAATTTAATTTTGGTTCATACCAGTTAAACATTTTTAAATGATTTACAAAAAGCTTGAATCAAATATTAATTTTCTAAAACACAGCATGTCATACAAATCATCAGTATGGAGCATAAAATATAGATCTAATTAAAATCTACAACTTCTATTATTTGAAACACTTATCTACTTAGCAAATCCATAACAAAATATTAAGAAAAATAATTTCCAACTGTGTTGTGTGGTACCTATGTTGTGACTACCTTTCCAACTTTGCTGTGCATCTGCAACAAATGGACATCAAGGGCAAAAATGCAGAACTGCAAAATGTGCCTTTGGAAAATATGTGTATTTATATGTGGAAAGGCTTTTGTAGTAGAGGTAATGAACCAGAAAGTTCATTGTGAAGCTTTAGTCAATGGGTGGAAAAAATAAGGCTATTTACAAGTACTGCAAGTAGACATACTGTCAGAGAAATGGTAATGGCTGTACAAATGGTGATATTTGCCATGTACTAAGAGACCATCTTTTACAGAAATACAAATACTATTTTAAATAGCTTTATCAGTTGGAAAGACAAAAACTATATTCACTTCATGTTTGGTTATATGTCCATGTGGATTTATGCAGTATCTTGTATATTTTATTAATACCTTTACAAATAAGTAATATATTTATATACTTGCATAAGATTTGTTTTCTCACAGTGGTAAACATTCAGATTGTGGTCTTCTAAGTTTTGAAACAATATATAAGGTAACGTGATGTAAAAACACAGAATCCCACAAACTAATATACTTACTTGTAAAACGTTTCATTCAATATCAAACACTTCTGTGGGAACCCTTGCTTATAAAATTAAGTAGGATGGTATTAATTACAACTTTATAAGCTAAATATACACGGCAGACCCATACAAATATAGACAATTTGTTAGCTGTATGAACCATTTAGGTTATGTAGCATCAAATTAGGTATAATAAAATATGTGACTGATAAAAGTCAATTCAGTATTACCAACAGTAGAGAAAACTAACAAATTTAAATGAATCAGATAAACATCCAACGAACTGCAAAAATGTGCAACTCGGGCCGTTTCTTAGTTTGTATTTTAGTAGAATAAAACTCTTCATCGTACTTCCATTGCACACAGAAGTATGCAGCACAAATTTCTTTGAGCACAGATTATAGTTGTGTGTCACAGATATTGACCTACACCATTGATAATAAACACACAGATGTATAATGTCAGTGTTACCAATGTTATTTCACTTAAAGCAAAAGCAACACGACAGTGCAGTATGTTATGTAACACAGGCAATTAATTCAGTTTTTGTGGCACGTTCATTACTGCACACCAACCGACTATGCTGTCCGATATACGGTATTGATATAAACAAAGGCCCAATGAAGCAAAGTAAAAGTTTCACTTTTACTCTTATAGTTATAGGTAATCCATACTACAGACCCAAATAAAAACGAATGCTTGGTTGTGAGAAAAGATTAATCAAATTTATTTTCAGAATTTGAAGTATCATTATATAATTTTGTATTAAATATTTTGCATCTGGAAAGCTGCTTGTCTTGACACGATGATTCAATTAACTTCACCCCGGAGGCAGTTTTGACTTGAGGTTTACTAATGAGAGTTCCATGGGTTAGGCGTGATGTTTCAAGATAATGTTCCGAAAATTACGTCACGCAATACTTTCTTTGGGCGTTACACATGGCAATTGTTTCTTCATTGATTGGACACAGTGAAACGTGATCGATTAAGGTGATGCGGACAAAGACAAAGATACGGCGTCCAATTAATTTCCAGTAACTTTTGCAGGAACAGGCACCTTAAATTGGTCTTATAAAGGAAGCAAGAATTTTCGGAATTGTGGAAAGGGTTTCTTTTATCTCGCACAAAAAGTGAGAAAACGTGCACCCTTCTCTGTATTTAGTTGTTTCTGTAGTGTATTGGCTAAGAGAACGGGCTTCATTCGAAAAAGCATTATTACTGGACGACATCTTCTGACCTCTTTATAAAACAAAATCCTACATACAACGAGTCACAGTAAAATAATGATTTTTTATAATATTCCTAGGTTACAACGAACTGTGTATCTTCACTTGCTGAGTTACCAATATTTTACAGTGATAAATCACTCAAGTGATTATTTAGTTGAATGGAGCGTATGGCTTATTCAAAATAAACATGAAATGAAGCTTTGAGATAACAGCGTCTGACGGTCGTGTGAACCGTATTTGTGATACAAGAGAAGCTAAAACGCATTCTTTATTAACAAAAGGAAGACTAATGTTTAATTCTGTGAAAATTCTCTGCTTTACATCAACTGACCGTAATGAAGCAGAAACACAAAACCGTGACAATTAACTAATTACAAAGTTCTTCAGCCAACAGTCCATAATCCACGTGTATTAATTAGGATAGGTTTAAGAATCCTGCTTCGTGTTCGGGAGATCCTGGATTCGGATGAACTGACTATCCTGACTGAGATTTTGTGGTTTTCTTCAGTCTCACCAGAAAATGTTTGAGACAGTACCTTAAATCAGACCACGATAACTTACTTCTATGTAATTTCCGATTCATAATTAATAATGAAACCCAAATTTGACGCTTTGTGTAGTACGTTTGTTTGTTTGTCATCAGTCTTTCGACTGGTTTGATGCGGTCCTCCATTTTCGCCTATCTTGCGCCAATCTCTTAATTTCCACGTATTTTTTACAGCCCACATCCTCAAAAATCTGCGTCACATATCCCAATATTTGTCTCCCCCTACAATTCTTCCCTTCAACTGTTCCTTCCATTACGAAATTAACCAATCCTGGGCGCCTCAGAATGTGTCCCACCATCCCATCTCTTCTTCTCGTAAGATTTTTCCATAGACTTCTTCCTTCGTATTGGGTCGTTGAAGCGTATAGGTGAACTAAGTTTTACTCTATAGTTACCAGAATGATGTATTATAGAAGGGAGGGTATTATGAGACCGCTGCTTGTGTGGAAGTGTGCCTCTTGGAAAACAGGGTCTTACGCGAAATGAATGCAGACGACTGAGAGAGTATGGGATTCAGTGGTGACTGTCATCGCCGTAGAGGCAGTATTCGTCTCTTGAAAGGATTTATCATTATTCCCATTGAAAGCTTCCTTCATCATTCTGCATCAGACCTTCTTCATCTCGAGCACTGTACCTCATCCCAACTAGTAATTTACAGGGCTCAAAGAGGTGTTGACGTTGGAAGACGCCGTCTACTTCCTTTCAGTATGCTATTTCCAGTTCCTTAAGACGTCGTAAATTTTGGTGCCAATGATACGTGAAGAAATGAATCCCTGAACCTACATTGTAGTAATTGCCTTATAAAACGTCATACGTATTGGTCATTGCCTCGAAATATTCTACCTATTTCTGAAATGTATTTTCCATCCTAGAATACATCCTTCATTACGGTAATCATACATTCCAAACTGTCTGCAGCTTACGATACGACCGTCTTCACATTTTCATTGTACAGATCATTTCAAAAACATATCGTCATGACGTCATGATAGTCACCAAGGGAGACCCAAAAGTCTGTTCCTGTCACATAGTAATCTTCCGCTGAGAATGGACTGACAGAGGCACATACAAAGTAGTAATTCTCTGTTTTTAGTATCTAAAAAGACTGTAAATAATAAAAGACTGCTATCAGAAAAATCAGGTAGAAAACAAATGGTGTAGCTTTAAAAACAAATACAAGGTCACTGCACAAAGTGTAAAGTGCGTAGTTCTTTGACTAATTGGGCTGCTACGGCAACGGCCCAAAGAAGGGACACTTCATTATTGTACGTCATAGATCGCACTGCATAGAACACAATATTCAGAGGAACAGACTTTTAGGTTTATCATGTTATTAAGGAACTATTTCAATTTATCCTCTGGAACTCATATACAGCCTGTTATTTTAAATCCTGTTCTTTCTGTTATGAATTGTAAGATCTACTACATATTACATTCCAGTAGAACACAGGCGATTTTGATAATGATAATAATAATTTTTACTACTGAAAGTAATTTGAATAACAACCCCTTATTACAGCATGGACACTCAATTAGCCTTGCAAGAGAAGGTGCTCTGCTTTAAAACGCGTAACATCAGAAGCGTAAACTTTGTTCAGTATCACAAGATATACTAGCAATATCGATATATGACAAAGTACAAATTAAATGTATCGAATTACCTTCTAGTGCCAAATTACCTCATATTCTGTATCTATTAAGTAAACTGTTGAAATCATAACATTCAATTTCTTCTTCAGTTCTAAGGTTCAGTTACGTGTGTTCTTGATGTGACGACACTAAGGAGTTATTTGTAAGCCATTTGATGAAGCCTAACGCATAATGCCCTTACTACGATCAGCTTATTATAGCGTTAATTACCATCTTGGTTTAGATCGACTTGATTTTAATAGTGCAACCTTCCTGTCTTTATGTTTATGAAAGCGTTAGTAGGTGGCAGACACAACTAATAAAACCGAGTCTTGCCTCCGGCGCAGTTCCTTCAGAAAGTGTGCAGAAAGCACGCCTATAATTGGATTTGTCCCGGCTCTTCGCTTCACAAGGAAGCGAGAGGAAGCGTATTCTTATACGGATTGTTTGCAAGTTCTGTGCAAGTTTATAAGTGAGTAACGAAGGAACGCTGTGCAGTTCTTCTGCTTTTCTTGAACTACAATTTCCCCTCTTTTTATCCTTGTTGTTAGCAAATTAGAGGCTTTGTGATGGTAATGAGACTGGATGAGGACTGAAGTCTATAGGACGATTCTGATGAATCCTTTTGACTGATGTTTAGTGAAGGAATATTGACTTACAAGGAACTGTAAAGAAGCATACAACTCAATCATTGATTGCTGGGTGTAGCAAGTTTTGTAGTTCAAAAAGGGCAGGTGAGCAGATTGGAAATATCATTGTTCAATTGCGAGATATTTGAATTCATAAATAATAATATGACATTTGTGAATCTCGAAATTGGGTATTCTATTCCTTCGTGGTTTACTCCTGATTCTGAAGAAAATTATTGAAATGGGAGTGATAGCCATTTCCTTTCACGTTTAATTTGAGTAATTAACCCTGGATCCTGTTTTAACCAACATCTCAGTTAAAAGGCCATAACAAGTTGCAAATTCATTGCGCGTGCGCAGAATTTCAGACAAGCTGAGCTTGGACTTTCTTCTAAAGAATATTTTATATATAGACCCTATCTTATTTTATACTCCAATAATATGTAATTATAAAGGATGTGTTTATATGCCCGGGCGACTGAAGTGCGAGAGTTATATTTTTATTGCCCTTTTGTTGATGGCAAACTATTTTTACTCGACGCCCAGTGAAATTTAAAGATGTCACTCCTATAGACGGGCAGAGCGTATCCATAAGATATTCTTCATTTGTGCTAAAGCATACAGAATACCTGATAACCTATTTATATAGAGGAATATAGCTGATAACTTACTCCAAAATTACCTCTAAATAACCCAATATAGCAGAACCTTTCTTGAGAAGCCGGTTGTCGCACAGCTGATCAAGAAATCCCCAACATTTTGTGGAGAAAAAAGGTTTGTTACTGCGTTCGTAAGAACAGCCACTGCATCCTGTCTTCCATCAGCATCCTGAGGAAACGCCACGTTATGGTGACAAGGACCCGATAAATATGCAGGATACAGAAACTAGACGGTTTTTTCGTAGAAACATTCTTTAATGGACATGTTTCAAAACGAAACGTACTGATATTTCGTAAGACGTTTTAAACATCCAATTTCCGTAAGAGTTTTGAAAGGATAAACATTTATTTTTAGTAGCGGCACTCAAGAGGGCAATTTAGAGTTTGGAAACGAAAGAATTTTTTGGACTAGAAAGTAAAGCTTCTAAAGAAACAAGCTTTCTGCAAAAGAAATAAAAAAACATACAAGAGAAACACAAATGTTTTCAACTTCGCAAATCTTCAGTACTTGTTGATGATGCTATGTTCTTTTTTTATTTTACTTCCGGTCACTATGAAGAGTGTGCTGGAATTATTTTACAGAAATGTCGGTACCTGTCATTTATCACACAACACGTCTGGTCCTATGTATTTTACACACAATACAAGAAATATAAATAACATTTAAAATTGTCTCAAGTAGATATGTCGGACATTTAACAGAAGAAAGCTTCAGAATGTAGCCTGTGAGTCACTTAGCACAGCTGTTACATCATATAGGCCAACCACTAACCGCAGACAAACACGACCAGATGTTTGTCCTATTATACGTCTGACCGAAGTCGACCGTAAATTACATGGCACGTCATAATTATAGGCAATGTCCTACCAGATAAAGGCATTCGTTAAACGTCTCCTTTCATTTCCCTTCACTTTTGAAAATTCGGGGATAAAAGAATTTTGTTTCTCGATTTAGTTAACGGGCTTTTACCAACTGTATATGCTACAAAGCTCCGAAAAAAAACATGATTAAAAAAAAGTTATTTGTGAAGAATTTCGAAGCCTATATTCTAACCAGCAAGCTCCGAAATGTGGGGCACGACTGCAATGCTTTTGTCGGTTTAACCCCTTAAAGCTCATTGGTAAGTATGTACTACCCGAATTAACAATCAATAACTCTGTATTTTCTATTAATGGGGTTTGTTTGGTTCTCAGCGTAGAGGGAATATTTCCCAAATAGCATGAATCAGTTGATATTTGTAATGGAGAAGTAGTGAGTTTTCTTTGAGTTGTGGGCTGAATTCTTAAATATTATTTAGACGAGCTTCGGTTTCAAAGGCGAAAACAGTGACATTTATTCATTGTTCTTGATTTTTTTGTTGACTGTTAAAAGGTCTATAAGTTATTAGTTATTAATAAAAAGCTACAAATAATAATAATAATTATTAATTACACGAAAACATAAGGCAACTTGAATGAGCTGAGTTCATCTTTCTTATTTACGAGGCTACAATATGACGAGTCTCGTAACTGTGAATTCTTGAATTGTTACAACTGAATAAATACTGGAATTGTCCGAAATGACTATATATTTTAATGATTAATTAAGAGACGGTATCATCCACTAAAAGACTGCATTCTCGAGAAAGTAGCAACAAAATATTTGACGAATGTGGCACAAAAACATGAGAAAATAGTTACTTTGTTCGCGAGGTATTATTCCCCAAACGACAACGTAAGATTCCCTACGATTTAAATTGATTTATTGGAGCTGGAATCCCAGCTTATAAGTACTGACCCTCAACGAAATAGAATGGGTTAGGGAACACGAAGTTGGTTCCTGATGTCAAAACAAAGTTGTAAAGTAATTTACCTTAGAGACCAACAATCGATTGAGACTTATCGAGTGCGTAAAGAGACAGCCGAGATAGATGAGTGGCTGAAAGCGAAACGACATGTAATTTCTGTTTCCCGCAGACTTTATTGGATACAACTTCATTTCACGGGATGCTTTAAAAATTCGATGAATAAAAGTACATTTTATTACGTGGAATCACAAATGAAATGTGTTCCTGGTATGAGTCCTGTGTAATTCACAACCTGAAGTTGTGCCGTAACCCCTCTCTAAACAAGCTCCAGCCATCTTTATCATTTATTAAACTTTCACATACTCAGACTTTGGGGTGAAGAGGTGGTACACTTATCTGCATCTGTCGCTTTATATTAAATTAACTCGACTTCACTGTTCTTTATTAACATAGTCGAGAATTATTGGATTTTTCTGCTGATAATTTCTGCTACGCAACACCCTGATTGTACAGTAAACACAGACTGCACTCGGAGTAACGCTTCTTGAAATTCTTAACTGACGACTGAAAAAGAAAGTGTAATTACATATAAAAATTTGTGAGGTTTTGAGGTTCTCTGGCTGATCTCTGGCTTGTTACGCCTTATAGTCTCGTAGAAATTTACCGACGTTTTAGAGGTGCTTGATGGCTCTAGTTCGTAAGAAGAAATTTCTGGAAATTGTTGGCGTATTATTCTAAGAAGACAAGTTATAAGTAGCAGGCATTTAATTTACAGTTTAAAGTATATATATTTAAATTCACAATGTAATTTTATTGGACGTATACAGTGATAACACAAATATCTTTATTTTGGTGTCAGTTTTAGATACTTTATACATATTCACTTATACTGTATTATATTTTATACACAAATTACTGAGCTTTTAGATAATCTTCATTTATGAACAGTTAATTTCTTAAACCATGTATAGGCGAAATTTTTATATAACGTTGCTCTCAAATTCACTTCTTCACTTCCACAATAAGAACCATGCACACGGCAGTGACTGAAGTTATACTTCTCTGTAGGATCGAGTCTCTTGATATTTGTTGTAGGCAACTTCTTATCGTCAGTCTGATACACGTACACATTTTTACTACATTATGTCTTGTCTACATGAAAACATGTAATTTTATACACTGAATGCAATAACGAATTCATCTGCAGATTTAATTGACTTATTCTGTTATTTCTGTGTTTAAAATTCTTCTGTATCATCATAAACATAGGTACACTCTACTTCGATACAAGTCGACTAAAAGCAGAAACTTTGAATATTATTATCCAATATGACAAACTTGCACTGTCATATACGGCGAACATAATTTCAGCCACATTTTCACATTTATTTCCTGTAATACGTTAGCTTGACAGAAGGACATGCTCTTGAAGTTAGGTTTCCAAGCTTCGTAATACTCATCAGTTGCTAAACCAAATCCAGCAAAGAATAAGTAACGTCACTTGAATGACAAGCAGTCAATATGAAGTTAACTGAAACACGCAGTTACAAAATAAGTCGGAATCCTGCTAGATATGTTCTTAATAACTTACATCTCGACTCGATCCTGTTATACCCGATCGCCTGAAACATCATCTCGTAGAAGTGCATAAGCTACAGAATTCTTAGATTCTGAATTCTTGTTACACAGCCGATTAACAAAAATGGTTTTCACGATAAGGATGATAAAATTCATTTTCATTATTTTCCACAGCGTGATCACATACAGATATAAATTATAATATAACTAACACTAATAATAGGCTGATACGTTTGGAAACTGTAGGGACCTACCGAATCCATAATGATAACGAAGACGATACACGTGATATACGAAAGACGAATAAATACTTAGCAGAGTGAAAAAGAAAATAACATTCCTGGAGAACCTTTAAGCGTTATCCATCACAAAGCCACACACTAAAGCCAAGTGTTGTTGGCGGGAAGTCAAAGCCTCACGATCTACTGATACCGCGTGAGTTTATTTCAAGGAAATTCCAGCTAATCTTGCATGTGACAATGTAATTTGTGTCAGCAGTGAGTATGCGTGTGACTGAAGTTCTTTACGCGACCGAGAGATGTTGATCGGGAGACTTCTGACTCCGGTCAGATTTACCTTCGGCCATCGTTCTGTTGGGCAACGTTCAACACTTCGAAGAAAGCGGCCACAGAAATCCACCTGGCGGTAATGAACTTATTAACGGAGTTTTATTCATTCTTACACATCCGTTAATATGAAAGAAATGTCCTAATTTACCCATGATTTTTGGGGTTCAACCACAGAAATTACTGAATACCTCTTAGTTTTCGTAATGTTGCAGAATCTTGTGTTTACTTCTACTGCCTTAAACATCATTAGAGTTGCGTTAAATAATTAAATTAAATACTAATAATATTATTACGGTCCTATCTACACCTGCTTTAGGACAAATCATCCTTGATTTGAAACTGTCACTACGTTAACTTCTACCAATCACGCATGTATAAAGAAATGAAAGTGAATATATATCAGACTTAATCTGACGATCGCATATTCAATACAAAAATATATTTTATTTAATGATAAACACTGTCCATTTCAAAATAATACGTATTCAGTGTAACAAACACAACACGTACACACAGCATCGTTTCCAAAGAATGCATGGCGTGTTGTTACGACAATCGCGTTTTGTTTCAGAATTTGTTGTTGAAGCATGACTCAGTACGCATGACTTTGTGTTGTCATTGTTCCGTATTTCACCAAAGGTTTAATTTAATCCCACGTAGATTAGGCATAATTATACATTTACGGTTTTTCCGACGGAATTGTCATAGGCCACGCTTTAGCTGTATGCAGCTTATTGAAAACAATTCTTCAGCAAACCACAGGCAGTGAGATACTATAAGTACTCAGTCACAACAACAAAAACAACAACAACAGAAGGGTATTTTATTAATTTCACAATGGGGTTCCTTTTTTACACAGAGGGATTTGCGGACTGATTTTAAATCAAGTTGGTGGCGACAAGCCACGCGGACAGGACGTAGAGAACGGTGGCTGCAGCTGCAGCTGTCACATGGTGCGCTCTGGCGGCGGCTACTGAGAAACTGCTGGCTCTCGTAACATTCAGAGTAACCGTACCCTCAGCCAGACCTCTCGGGGATCGAACCAGGAACACGTACTCTCCCTGGTCGCTTTCTGTTACCATCATGAGAGTCAGCACAGCCTGGTGGCAATACTCAGAACTTCCAGCCTGTAAGGGAAAAAGAAAGGGAACTGTATTGATTTCCACATACACGGGTTCGCAAAATACATGGAACGTAGCATACTGGTATGTTGTTCCCAGTATATGCCGCTTACAAGTTCCCGAACTTTACACAACCGCAGCGAACTGTTACTCTGTGTTTATTGTGAACAGATTCTACCTACACAGTTATCTGCACAGCACTGTACCAGCAAAAGGCTAGTGTTTGCATATGCAATAAGTAGCAGATGTACATAAGGAACTTGAGAGAACAGGATATCAAAAATCCAAAGTCTATAAACATTTATTCAAAAAGAACACAGAGTTTAATAAGATAAATTATATTTAGGCTAAACATATATTTGTCGCTGTAAAGGATACCTTACTGTCAGTCAAGTTGAAACAGATGGTTTCATGTTCTAATATTTTTGAAGCATCAGTTTTCTTTGTGGTTGAGAGCTAGGTCACTTCGTGAACGGTATTTCAGACGGTCTCCACTTTTTGTCACTCAGCTCATACGTCGGTTCCTCCACTTTACACCGTTAGTCTATTTTCGCCTCAGTGACTCGCTTTCTCGATGACTGAATCTCGTAAAACTGCGTGTGTCGCAAACGGAGCTGTTTTCCGCTAGGTCCCAATAACTCAACTCGTCCGATATGAGGGGATTGAATGCGCTTTCTCACTGGATTGTGTTGCTGAGAATTACGGAGTGCAGTGACAGGGCGATTACTTACTGGCGAAATAGCAACATAAATAGTGAAGACCAAGTCGCTCAGACGAGAATGTTGAAGGTCCTGACATTCACCACTAGCTTATAGCTGGCCTGTGCAGATACTGGAGCTTCATAATTTGTGCTTCTCACCAAACACTCTTAGAATGATCAAATCAAGAACAAGAACATGAGCGGGGCATGATGTAGTTATATCTGGATTTGTCGATATTGGTCTTCTGGGTAGTAACGCTCTGTGGAATGTAGGTAGATACCAACGTTTCGGAGGAACATACTGCCTCTATTTCCAGGGCTTCAGAGAAATTACTACCGAGAAGATTAACATGTAGATCTTCAACAACGTCAGAACCTCAAATGTCATGTAACTGGGTTTGGTGATGTTTCGACAATCGTAAATAAATAGCGAAGGCGAATACAACATTGACTAAAACATCAACGAAGAATGACATTCAAGATCAAAGTTCCAAGTATCGTAATGTACCGCGTTTCGCTGTGCCTCTCCTGCGAGGCTCACAGAACGAGTACAACTTTTGTGCACGTAAATCCGCAGGCTGTGTACATAGCCTAGTGACGTTGCCCTCCTCTGCACTGCAAAGCCAGTCGAGCTGAATGACTACAGGTCAGAGGACACTTGATGCACTCGCAGTTGCCAGCATATAAGCTGCTGGATCAATCTGATAGTCAGAGCTTCATGGCACAGATGCGAAATTGCCACTCACTCAGCCGTGAAACTATTTAAGGCTGCATCATACGTCCCACCTATAACTTGCTGGTTTAACCCCAAAACACCGCGTATATGGGCATTAAAACAAGAGCTGACTGCAAACCCGGAGGCTCTTTAACCATAATTGAAATGCAGCACCTCTGTCTCCAACGCAGACGGCCTTCTCGTGCCTGACCAACCTTACCCCTACCTGTCCTAGCACTCTGGAAGTCGCTGACTGTCAGTGGCTTATCAAAATGGTAAAATGTCTAATTAGGAGTTATTCGGTTCGAATTCTGTACCTCCAAGAAAACACAACACTTCGCTATTACGAAGATAAGATTGTAAATGTTGTTTAAAGAAATTGTAGCAGTTTAACCTTAGAATTATACTAAACATAAAGAAGTTCAGACTTATAGACGGATAAGTGCCACTAGGCCTAAAAAGATTAACATTAGTACTAACGTTGTATGTGTAATATAAGGCAGTGGAGACCTGGGTCTGCATTACCTGAGGGCTCGCATTAGCCCACATAGCTTTCCCTCACGTGCGCACGTATACAGACTGTGTCGTATACCCGTGTGTTACGATACCATTAAGATTAAGTTACATCATAATAAATGTTAATTAACATTTATTATGATGTAAATTAAACTTAATAAATGTTAATTAACATTTTCCTAAAGGATACATAATAAGGATGGAAGCTTATGTTGTGTTAAGAGGCATATTGCCTTAGGCAAAACGTTTATAGCACAGATTTTTCCTTACTTCGTATCGTACAGCCCGTAATATAAAATTCTAGGTAAAATTAAACAATAAGAAAAATGTTTTTGTGTCACGTGATCTGTGATGTGTCCGACTGGCAATTTCTTTTCTATGTCAGATGGCCATGCAGACCGACCATGTTTGTTGCCAACATTCAACCTCCAGTTTATTTAGCTTTTATTTGATTTTGGGTTTATCATGTGGGTTATCCTTACATAGAAATCAATTTTTATGTAGTTAAATGTGGATTTTTATTTAGTTAGTTCAGTTGTTTATTTATTATATAACACTGATACATACAAAGAACAATGGCCTTTCTGTTTCGATATTTCGATTTACGATATGGCTCCCGTAGGGCCACATATTTTATATTAGCGATAAATTTTCGATTAACGATGTTTATATCACATGGCCCCCAATTTAATGTGTTTCTTATTTCATATTTCCTATATTCGATTACCGATAACTTCAATTAAAGATGGTTTTTGTGCAACCAAATATTATTAGCCAAGTGACCACTGTATGTGCAGTGTTGAATTATACACAGTAGAGAGACTAACTATGACGGATGTTCCTTTCAGTAAATTGAGACTTTTACAGAACGAGGACTGGGATAATCAACAACTGTGGAGTGTGAGAAATGAGAGCATATGAACATGGGAAACTCCTAGACGTAGATGGGTTATGAATAATAAGACGCTGGAGCTGGAGTAGCCTGCTTTAAGGAACTTCATCGGCATTCACCGAAGAATCAACAAGAAAAGACACGGAAGACATAAGCGAGAACAGTTAAAAAAGTTAAAATCAGATTAAGTTCGGGAAATACTTATTACCATTCAGTACATAACATTTCATATTCACGTCGTCTATCTAAACGCGTAGTGTAAGATTGAGGTTTTCACAGCGTGAGTCTGAAGATGAATCGCCCTGATGACGGAGGCAGTATGACCTCTGAAACGTCGGTAAACATCTACCAGACTACACAGCGCAACAACCCAGAAGACAGAAATCATTAAACACGTAGTGCTTGAAACAGGCTTATACAATGCTATAATGCTATTTGTTTTGTGCGGATATGAATCCTGGATTCTCGCCCCAAGGGAACATACTAGATTGAGGGCGTTCGCAAACTGGGAATTGAAGGACATATCTGGACCTAAGAAAGAGGAAGTAAAGGCATGTTAACGAAAGTGGAACGAGCAGTTCCATAATTTTCACTTTTCACCCAGCAAGCTTTCGGCGATCAAGTCAAAGCCGATTATGTTGACGGGACATGTTGCACGAACAGACGAGTTTGAAAATGCGCAAACAATTTAGATCGGAAAACCTGAAGGGAAGAAACCACTTGGGATACAGGGGTTGAAGTGACGACAATGTTCACATGTACCTTAAACAAACTGGGTGTGGAGTGGATTCTGCTGGCTCAGGTAAGTGTCCAGTGGTGGGCACTTGTAAACACCGCAAAAGCACATTTTAAAAAAAGCACATTTTAAAAAAATCACCCTTCCTCTTTGTAAAATTGAGACAAATTTGTCACACAGATATTTGTCCTCCAAATGCCCCCCTCATTCAAAAACAGAAATCGTACCATCAAATGCACGTTTCAGGCCGTTCTCAGTCTCCAATTGAAGGTAACCCCTTGGACACAGAAGGGCGATTAACGTCATAATATCCCTGGGGATCTCGTGGACCGGGTGATCGATCGCTTTATCGGATCTATTGCCTCAGACACACAGGACTTGGCCTTAGAGACGTTCAGACATGATCCAACTGTTAGGAGCTTCGTCGCACCAGATTCTCGGATCAGTGCGTGGACCAGTGTTCCTAATTTGCGGCCTCCGTCGTAATGAACGGGATTATTGTATCAGTACCCGTGTCATTTCTCAGTAAAGAATCTGTCTCCTGTGCTTTACAGACATCACATCAGATTTGATGCCTCGTTCACCCGCTCTCTCATGTGCGAAGGGCTTCGAAAATTTTGCCATTTAGGCAGAAGAGAGTTTCTGGGACACGTAAGAGAATATAAGGCTCGCCCCCCCCCCCCACTTAATGCAGTTAGGGCGATTAAATCAAGAAGCGTAGGACCTAAGGAAAACGAGACACTGTCGGACAAAACTCCAATGCGTATAACGTTTTTGTTTCCAAGTATAATGAAAATAACCCATCCGGAAAACACATAAAATTGACAAAAATAAAGTTTTCCCTGCTCCTTAACGAAGCACTACACCATGCAGACGTATTGGGGAGTGGAGGTATAGATCTACGTCTAGTTGACCTTTGCATGGAATGAGGCGTGCTGTTAGCTTCATATCCGGAATGCTTTACGGGTTTAATCACTGGTCCAACGTATCCAACGAGAGCGGGCAAATAGTTCTGCTATCCAATCACTGTCTCTTATTGTTCTTCCTGTTAAGATGCATTTACATCATAGAAATGACGAGGAAGAACCTCGTGACTGAACAACAGTCCATTATTATGTGACACGTAAAAACATTTAAGTTAAAAGTATCATTAGTTTTAATGACAATGCTTCTCATGCTGTAAACATTGAGATCAGTCGTTGTGATGACAAATGACCGAAGTAAAACATGCAAACTCTGAATTTACTTCCTGCCTCCATACATGTTGCCTATGCTGAATAACACTGAGGGACCTTTTATTTTGGGAAAGATCGGAGGATTATTGCAATTGAAAGACACACACACGTGTACGATCTCTTGCTGGATACATATTGACATATAGCTAAAATTAAGGCGTGACAACAAGACAAATTAAGAATGGTTAAATTAAACTATTCAATGGATTTAGAACCAAAAGTGACAAATATTTTAGTACCAAACAATAACAAAGCTAAAGACGAAATACTGTCTGAAGTACAAAACACATCTGAATAATAATAAGCAATAGGCATTCAAATCTAAAAGTTCATGACGATGGTGAGTTATTTGAATAACAATTTCCTTGGATAATTTCCATCGTCCAGTAAAATAATAAATAGAAAACGACGTTTCGGAGCTGGGGTTCTATCTCCGTCTTCAGGTACCTACTCTATTGGGCCCAATAGATAGAGCTAATCCCTATCTCCGGTCCGGAGGATAACGTCTTCCTCGAACAGGATGGCTGGTGTAATGACAGGAGCCAGTGTGACCGGAAATGAGCTGTAGACCGTCCTTGGTGTGGAAGATCATGGTGATGACGTAATAAGAGACACTTTGGGTCCGGGGTACGAGTTACATTTGTTAGGGACAAATAACCTCATACAACACGGACGAGTAGAACGGAGAAACGACTCACACCTAAAAGTAATGCCTGTAACATGGCTGTGCTACCCTAATCGATGCCACATGATATGATTATAATTACAATTACACGACTCTTACTGCGCCACAGAAATTTCTTTCTAAAATTTAATATTTGCTAATTGTTATGAGTTTAATTCTATATATTGATCGTATCTAGGGTGTGAAAGTTATCAGAAAGCATTTGAGAAAGCAACAGATGTCCTAAACCTGCAGCGTGGATCGTAGTTATTCCACTACACAAAAAGTGAAACTGTTCGACGCAGTGGACATTTTTCAGTCGTAAAAATTTCATTATCTTAAAAGGAGTCTTGTTTCTAATAAAAGTGAAATGTCAGTAAAAATTACAAGAAATTACAAGAAATAATGCGCACTGAGAACCACGGTCGTAAATTTTGCGTCTTGTGTTGGTGAAAATTCACGAAAATAATGCTGTGAGCTGCAGTGGGCCAACCCGCACTTTATTAAAAGCGAAAGGAGAGGTGATAAGTTAAACGTTCCTGCTCTAATATAATTTTTTAAGACTATGAAAGGCACAAATTTAACGATAAACTACACGTGGCTTAGCCCGCTTCTCTATGAAAATAGAACACAACCGACAATTACATTTCTTTCCTTATTCCAGATGTTCCTGCTATTAAAGTAGCTCACTGTTGCTTCCAGTTTTGAAATACTGATTACACCGCGATGATGCATAGAACATTTCTTCAGTAGGACAGATTTTTACTTAAGGCTTTCCATTTCCCTTGCTTTATACACATAGTTCACTACCAATTGCGTTTGGGGTGCTTAATTTTAGTTACGAAGGCATATCTCTTCCTGTTATTCTTTTACGCCCATAACAAATTCGGCCAAACACCCTCTAACACTCACTCAATGTCACTCGCCCTGCCAATCTGCTCGGTGTCCATCCAGTCAGCTGAAAGGCCCATCTCTGGCTTTGAAATTGAGAGACGTAATTGCGAACTGCGTCACGGCATTCATTCAGTGCCTTCTCACTCTCCGTGAACCCACAAAATAGCAGCGTTTCAC
Source organism: Zootermopsis nevadensis (assembly GCF_000696155.1). The sequence continues at coordinate 335,827 of NW_019060426.1, forward strand.
CTCACTCGTATTTCAACGTGGACATGTGCGTTGTTCTGAGTCAAGAATCGAACTTGAGCACCGTTCAGTTGCAAGCCAGTACTGGGCAGTAAAAACAGGACCGACCGCACGAGGGCTTTTAGTACCACCTGGCGACCACTTTATCGCTCACTTCCACCTCAAGATAACAGGAGGAAGTCGAAACTGGCTCGGTTACAGGTCCTTGCAATGAGGGATAAATCTGGCCCCTGCACTTTCATGGCATATTTACCTCAGACCGGAAATTTCACCAGATGCTTCATCCACAATAGAGATTTGCAGTCTAATGTGATTTATTGTGGTTTCAATGCCCATTCGCTTTTCAACCTACACGAGAGAAAATAAGTACCTCCTCCCGGTACAAATAGCCTCGCTAAATGTCTGAAAGGACTTTTAATTTCAGAAATAATAATTCAAAACTGCAAAGGCCACAATCCGTTAAAGATATAAGACCAACAACGAAAACACAAATATTTAAAATTATTTATAACATATTTTACCTCACTCAAAAGGCACATCAGTCTACCGAAATATACTGAATTTATCCTTGGAGTTGATGGAAATTCTGACGGCGAATTGTAAATCTGTCATAATAATCATTTCATAAAAGTCCGGAGGTGATAGTGATTCTGGATGGTGGGATGGATGGATTGCCGCTACACGTTACGTTTCGTTGATGATGGATGGCGATTTACTATCAGAGTCAGACACTGTATTTGCAATTTCAGGCATGTAAGCTCATTATGAGGGACAAATCAAATATTTTGTTGCTATTTAAAACCTTTAACTTATAAATTCTGTATACGCGTCCTAATAATGATTAGGCCTATTTATAAAAAAAACAAAACAAACAAAAAAGACCTAATTCACAATCATATCACACTCCTATTCCAGACTCTGCAACCACTACCATGCAATATCGTTGTTAACTATGTCAATACACATTTTTTGATTCTGTTGCCATACGTCCTAATTGAACACCTTATGTGTTAAGATCACTAGAATCCTTGAAGTATATTAATGTTTGTGAATGTAGCTCACTTCAGCCTGTCTGCACTATTAACTTCCTGACTTGTGCACAACAATTTCAGTTCATAAAACAAAGAATACCCGTGATTGGAAGAGCAAACTAGGAAATTGCCCGTGTTCAGTCTGAATGCTAATTGGATATTAACTGAACGTCTCATTGGGCGTGGTAGACAAAAGAATAATCATGGGTCATGTTAGCTATCACTGAATCTCATTTTGAACTGTTTGCATCGCATCAAACCGGCTACAGTTTAGCTGTATGAAAATAGATTAAAATTACAGACGCATTTCTCTGCCATCTCGCTGCATACAAACTAGGCGTAATTGTTTATACTAAAATGTGATTTGCATTTAATTTTGTCTGCACGTAATCAAGTGAACCGAACCTCAACCTCCTTTGACCTATTTTAAATGAAGGTAGCACAGTAAACATTTAGGGCGAACTACAGTACCTCCAGAACACTACGATGCTTCTAAGCCACTCTTATCTTGAAGATTACTGTCTTCTGGGTTGTTGCGCTGTGTAGTCTGGTAGGTGTTAACCAACGTTTCAGAGGTCATACTGCCTCCATCATCAGGGCGATGAATATGAAGATTTCTGTCTTCTGGGTTCTTGCGCTGTGTAGTCTGGTCGATGTTTACCAACGTTTCAGAGGTCATATTGCCTCCATCATCAGGGCGATGAGTATGAAGATTTCTGTTTTCTGGGTTGTTGCGCTGTGTAGTCTGGTCGATGTTTACCAACGTTTCAGAGGTCATACTGCCTCCGTCATCAGGGCGATTCATACTACACAGCGCAACAACCCAGAAGACAGAAATTTTCATACTCACCGCTGTGAAAACCTCTTATTTGTCTACTAGTGTTTAGGATAAAACTTTAAGTAACGTATTTTTCATCCAGTGTCGTAAGGCCTGGTTATACTATAACATTGTTGCCAACAAGTAGCATTCTGTACGAAGTACGTAAATTTGGCGTAAATATAATGATAACAGAACTCGATTCTTTCGAGGCAGGGACCTGTAAGACGGCTGATGGAGAAACGAGAGAGGCAGTTAGTAGATTGTTTATGGCTGCCTGCGATGTTGGGCCCCTGGTAGTGCAAAGGATTCGAACCTGCAACAGCCAGGTTGTAAACCTGCAAGGGCCGAATAGCTTGGCAAGGGCTCCTCAGGCGCCACTAGAGTCCGCAGGTTTTCATACTGGAAACTGACAAGGCACTGCTACTAGTTCAGTGACTCTTCACAGTTTAAGTCTCGTCTGCTTCTTCGAGGGTTAATGGTTTAAGGACATACACTCAAATTCTCTCTTTCATAAGATGTGTCCGATTCGACACAATCTTCATTAGCCTTGACTAATTAACGAAGCGCGTTTCTCTTATAGGATTATGGCAGCTTCATGAACTTCGTGTGAAATGACTGTTTATCGAAACTTTCAGAACCGTAAAATGTATCATGACTAGGGCGAGTTCTTTCAGTACTCATTACTGTTCGGGCAAAGCAACTCCGAGAGTCAATTTTACATGAACAAAGTATGATTTGATTTTATTACATTTTTACAAAACAAAGGTTATTCCGCCCTATCATAAAGAACTAATGTCCGAACGTGCTGCATTTAGCAGATTCTACGTAACTAATGAAGGAACGTGGTAAAACGATATAAAATCACTAAAAAGATAATGCAGATCAGGCAAAGCGGATAATAATTATAATTTTGTCAACATGAGAGTGAAAATGGCAGTTTAATAATTTAAAAAAAACACATTAATAAGCCAAATTCAAGGCTTATTCTTTTTACCCGTGCCATAATGGTGCTGGTGCCCTGTGTACTTGCTACTACATGTTCTAAAATATGTGTTTAATGCTTAATTACCGGATAATGTATTAATAATGACAAATGTTTAGTCCGGGAAGCAAACGAAAATTCTATTAAAATGTGCAGTTTCTTTACAGCTATTTGTATAAATAAAATATACACAATATTTACATTAATATGGGCGAGATGAAAAATGCACAAAATATTATAGTTTTAGAACCCGAAGAAGAGAAATGTTGACTTGAAAGACTTCGGCGCGGATGAAAGGATAATATTAATGGGGTTTTACAGGGATAGGATATCAGTGTGTGTACTGGATTCATTTGGCTCATGATACGATCTAGCGGTGAACTTTCGTCAACTCAGTAATGAACATTAATATTATTGAAAATGTTTGAAAATATAACTTCAGGTAGAAAAATGCCAAAGCTTTCACGAATATCTCATTCCGAGCAGAACTCCTGTTTTACGACGTGCATTAGATTTTTGAGTACGCAGACATCAGCCGAGTTGTAAAAAGACTAGAGGTGTGTCCCATTACAGTATCTACTCAGTCGTGTTTACGCGATGCGGCCCATGTCCAATTAAAGATCGGCCATACGAGTGACCAGCGAAGGGCTGAAAAAAGCGTCTGCGTGCGTCTAATTAGCAAGTAAATTGCAAGTGAATTTCCATCAGACGCAGAAGTTAAGAACGTGGAATGAGATGAGACAGAAATTATGTACCGGAAGATGAAAGAGTTGAAGTGGACGTTGATTAATGCTTACGTTATTCAAAGACGCTGTTTCAGTTGCACAGATTATATATCATGATATAAAATGAATCAAATTATAATCATCAACGCAAGTATGTAGTAATCTGTAATGAGATGCATTTGATGCATAGCAATGATAAAATGAGAAAAACCACCAAATATTGAAGACAGGATAAAAGACAACGTAGTCAAGATCCGAATCGGATACCCTTGAACTGAAGTTTACAGTGCTAACGCCATACGAATCCACTAGAGAAATATCAGGCTATACCAGCGTTCCTGGAAAACACCACGTAATGTGAAAACGGCAACTCAATTACTTTCCTAGAAGCAGTGTTACAGATAGAGTTTACGTACATAAGCGGAAAATTTTCAGCGGCGAACTTAAACTATAATCTAGCCTACTTCGTTATTTAACACTGAAAAAAGATACATTTGTCAAAACATAATATGGAATTACATAACTATATTACACAATGATATATAAACACTAGTTATTAGTATGACTATACATAGTTTGTCGCCTGAATGCAAGACAGATTAATGGTATGGAAATAAATGATTCTTTACCACACGTCTCATGTTTATCTTGTACTTACGTCATGATGTCTAGTATTAACATCTGCCTGTTTCTAACTTATTTGTTACTAAGAATCATATTCTTTTTAACCAACTTATTCGTTAGCTGAATGATGGTCACATGATTAAAACACATCTGAAAAACTAAATGACGTAATTTGTACAGCGGACGAATTTTAAAATACAATTTAATGATTGTAAAAGGAAACATTTAAATTATAAAAAACTATGTTACTGAAAGCTACACAGTATGAAAGGCTAAAATATTATAATGAGATGTAAAAGAATTTCTAATGCTAGCTTAATGGCCTTCACTATGGAGGCTGGGGTTTAACGGAGGATATGGCGGGATTGGACCAAAAAAGAATCTTTGTCTGATTCTTGGTCAGCAACTGTAATTTCTTAGGCTGAAGGGGTTGAACTTTCTCCTTGTGATTTAGCTGCTTCCTCTTTCCTTTTCTAAGTCGTTTTAAGAGACGAAAGAACAGCGTGCGTGTGGGAAAGAGAGTCTTAGGAGAGCCGTTCACATCATAATATAACCCATAAATGTAATATGAAAACTTCCACTAGAAGCAAGAATAATTCAGCTTGGAGGACAAGAACGTATAAAAGAAAACTTTTTGAATAATAAGGCACTCGAGCAAGTGAGGAATTTCTATTAGGCTATTTAAGCTTTAGTATAGGCTGCAATGATATTAACCTAAAGCTAGACAAATTTTAACAGCCCTGTGGGACTGTAAAAGGCCATTACTAGCGTAATCCATAAAGAAAACCTTAATAAAATTATATAAGGAAATAGTCGTACAAATCCTTTTATATAGATTAGAATATCTGACGTCTAGAGTAAGAACATGCAAGAAAAATTGAGACGGCTGATGCCTGGTTTCTTAGCGATCGTGAATGTAAAGAAGATTAGAGAAAAACTGGGGATAAAATACATGAACATAATAATAACATCTGTCGAACAAAATAGCAAAATAACTTATAAAGAAGCCTTGAAACCAAATCCCAAAGTTACTTTAGCAATTAAACCGAAGGGTTCAGAAAACAAGAACAGGACTGAACAGTTTTAATTCTTGTAATTGAAACAGGCCAAGAGCTTAACTGTGATGTTTCGACTGTCATTTAGACACTTTCATACACACACAATCACGTATTGTGATGCAACAATGAAATCAGAAGCAGGCCCATTTCTGTGTAATAAGGTTCACCCATTCTCACCCGTGACTCTTTATTCAAGGTCATCCTTGTTACTAGGCCGCTGCTAACGCCAGTTTCTCAAAACCTGTTAGTTAAAAATGTGTTTTCATTTTGGGGCTCAGACTTTTGCTTTTGAAAGAATAATTGCCAAGTAGTGAGTGCTATCAGCGATTCAGTTTGAAGCAATTGTTACAAGCTCCGAAATTTCGCATCTTTAATTTTCACATACGAGTAAGATTTAATAAAACGTTGTAGAGAGCAATACGATATTAAAAGAAATGTTCAGAGTAGATGGAGAGAAGACTTTGTCAGCAAATTTATTACATTTTAAATGCAAACGATTCTTGAAAGCTAGAAACAAAATATGAGACACGTAGAAATGACTGATTTCAAGAAAGGCACATCTGTCGAAGTGCTACAAAAAATAACTTAATTTTAGGGCGGGGCAACACAATCTAAAAGATTCGAGTTTTAACATTCTTGTACTTATGAACAGAAGAGAACAATACATTCGCGTTCTGTACGAATGTTTGTATTCGCCCATAACAACAGACTTTCTGCTAGTTACAATCGTTCATCAGATATCACAATGGCTATATAAGAGGAATTCGAAATGAAATATTGTGATAAAAATTATTTAGATATGTAAAATTACCTAGCAGCAAACCACTGTTACTAAATCGTCACTTGGTACCGTCAGCGCCATTTATCTAGAAATGTTATAGAAGGGTAACCGTGAGGGAGAAAATAAGTTAGTATGACACGGCCTGTTCATATTCTGGTCAATATACTACCGTTCCCAATAACATTTCTACGTTGTGCGCGTGTAGTAATACAGTAAACAGCCAAGCAGAATGTTATTTGACTGGTGAATACCCATTTTGTGGTCTTGAAGCATAAACCACGCCGTATCGAGCCGACCCAAAACCACTACTACGGACTGCTGACGCCAAGTAAACTGACGCGGACAATAACGAAAATTTGTGTTCATTACTAGTCGACAGTGTGAGAACAATGGCAGAATCTGTATAAGCAGGCATTGCATCAGATTCCTTTCCACTGTTTTAATTGATACATACCTGATTAATACAAGAGTGAAAATGTGCTTTAATTGCATTCTTTGGAAATTCCATGTATAAAATTGAAATTGTATCTATTGAAGGTGAACAAAAAACGTGAATCTGTAATTCAATAAAGGACATAAAGATATTTTCAAAACGCAGTTCTTGCAACTTTATATTCCGCAACTGCCCTGATGCATATTTATTGCAGATTAAAATCTGTTATTACAGATCCAAACTCATTGCCACTGTTCGAAAGCTAATCACACAAGGAAAAAAGAAAAGACGAATTTTATTTCGAAAAAAATTGCCACACTGAAAAATGATTCAATTCAAAGTCTCAGATCCTCATGAGATGTAATTTGAATTTTACGCTAAGCTGTTCTCTTTTTATGAGAGTGATCCTTCAGGAAACTGATAAAATTGAAGGCAAGTTTGCAGTAAAGTTGAATCAAATTCGCCTTAGATTAGAACAGATCAGATCAGTTAACTGAGGCGTCCTGCGTAAATAATCCGAGCGGGCAAACCGCAAATAAAGCGCTGCCAGAAACAGTGATTTTCGTTAAATTGTGCATCGCTGGAAAATATGTGAAATGGTGTTGACCTCCGGTGTGATTGGGGAGGGGGGGAGCTTGACCACACTCCTACAGTAGTATATACAGCAAAATTACTGAATTATACGGACAGTTCTTCTATCAGATCCATATGTGACCTTTGATTTCCTCGCATGTGTACAATTTCAAAGAATACAAACTTCATTACTTGGGACTTGTAACGAAAACCTAAAAGTTTCTCGTCAAAATATTCTTGAGACAAATATGTTTCGTTACAGTTCTTAGTTTGTAAGATTTTAAATTCTCACGGCGACGAGTATGAAGACGTCTTCTGTGGTTTGTGCCTTTAAGTCTGGTAGAAGTTTACCGACGTTCCGGAGGTTCTTGCTGCCCCCATCAACAGGACGACTAATAACCCGCGCGCTACACAGATAATTAAGCGTATGTATTGTGACCTAACAGTCGTGATGTTCATAAACATCATTAGACTGGTTGCTGATATAATACAAGACTCACACTTCTAGATTTTGTTATGTAATAAGAATTACAGCACAACCTCGACGTCGTTAGAAATATCGTCTTCCTTAACTAGCTACACTTTCTAATGAAATGCACTGATTTACTTCACTTGGAGCACAGGAAAATAACTTGAATAATGTATCAGCTGCACCAACTGACACGATTTGCTTGCTGTACTAAATTTTCCAGGCCGTGTTTAACACCGAAAGCAGAGGCGACAACTCAACCTCGTCGGGCGCTTAATAAAGTGTTCAAACGAGAAAATATTAAGGTAAACAAAGCAGCCTATAACAGAGTTATGAATTTAATCTTATCTCAGTTGAATCGTAAATATTATTAACGACATGTTACTTCTGTTCGATAGTGATTAAACTTTTCCATATATGTCAAATATTTACAACCAATTCTTTTACTCGTGTTACGATTCTCGTTATCTGGCACTAGTGGTTTATTAGTGTGTATTTCAGTGAGCCTAACTTCATTAATCCAGTTTATATTCAATAGATTTTTAAAGCAATTTCCCTGGATATTCAAAGTATTGCCGGACTCAGCGACCAGGTTATTGTTCGCATCCCTCACCTGTATTTTACTGAAAAAATCTGTCAATAGCTCAGACTATATAGTGGCAGATTAATAGGATGATTAATGAACTCGAAGGTATATGATTTAATTTAAGGTAATATCTCGACATTCACGTACATGGACTGAGGAAAACCACGAGAAACCTAGTCAGGTTACCAATATGTATTACGACGATTCTACATTGGAAGTTCTTAGTAAATTCATTTATGCCTCTGTGAAATTTGTAATGTATTTTTTTAATCTTTCTACAGCATTAATTTTGTCTTTCAGAATTTTCATTCTATGTCAATAAAATCTTGCATTTATGCAACACTCTCAACATGAGTAGTGCTTAAAAAGGAGTTAGATGGCCATCATAAAAATATTTAAGACAACTCATTAATATACTTTATTCAAACATGTGGAATTATAAATTTGGAATACGTTCGATCAAAGACCAATTACATTTTACGCTGAGATTTCAGGTATGACTGACATTAATGAAAATACATCCTGCCACAACGGATGAGAGATACGTTGTAGAGCGAAACTGTGTTGAACCCAATAACAATATAATCCAAACGAGTCAAGTTCATCTAACCGTCGTATTTGATATGGCATATCTCATAACTTGCCAATGAATCAATTCACCGTCACTCATTGTTTTACATGCATTAGTTTCCAGCTGGACAGCTAACTGATCGAATGGTACATAATCATGGCAAAGAAGGTCACTGTGATAAACTCCACCGATTTCCGGGTTAGTCCGCGATCAGCTATGGCCTGAAGTTGAACCACGGTTAACAGCTATGAGTAGGCCTATGATCGTCATACCACAAGCTCTGTTTTTTTTTATCGATTGTTCGTGCGACCTCGTTTCTGTCGTCACTTTCAAAGCAAATTGACAATGTGAATTATTTAAAGACGAAACAAGGTTTTGATACATACAAAATTTCATTGGGGTCACAAGCTCTTGAAAGTAATAGTATGGAGGGTCCCATATCGTGAAAGTAACATGCAGTTTTATTTGAGTTTCCACTTTGACTTATCCTAACTCCTATGTGACCATTATAAATAACGAACGAGTGAGTATATGCTTATATCTGCAGTATTTTCAAAAGCCTATTCTGGTTGTCTGAGCTGAATCAAATGGAACATTAATGAATTACATCCTTGGAAGTTCATATATTTCCATCAATATTCTGTAAATAACGGATATCATCATTCTAGGCAATCGAGGGAGAACAGGGCATGCACCTACACACGGTTAGAAATTATTTACAGTGTTATGAGAGGGAATTCATAACGAGAATCAAGCACAGGGGTCACTTGGTGGCAGAGAATTCTCAGTTCTGCTCACGTGAGTTTTATGGATTAACATGTAACAAAGTGACGCTATGAAAATTATGAAATAAGTAATTTATAAAACGGGCGCAGGCTGCATATTTAATTTTGTATAATAATTTTCCACAGAGCGTACAAGTTTCGAATGAATGAGCAGGCAACAAAATACAATCATAATAAATGACATTTAGCAATTTAATTATTACACTGGGAATTCTGTAGCTTATTTACATTTTTGTAATAAATATGGAGTATATTACGACTTAATTATAAAATGTTACTAGTGGAAATAAGTGAAATTTCTAAAGCTTCGCTACTGGACTATAGGCATATATAAATTTACGAAAGACTTCTACCTAGAATCGTCTTAGTATCCTGACTAAGGTCTTTCCCTTACTCTAGAATGAAAAAAAATACGACTCGGGTTAATATCTTTTCAAAATTATATTTTTAACTACACACTACACCACATCTGAAGGTTTCATAATTAGTTAACAATTTTCACGCAGTTTTTGTTGGTTAACCGTACAGTTATATTGATGCAGTAATATTTGCAGCATTTAATAATCGTATTTGAACCGAATACTGAGAAGCAATAAATGAAATAATTGTAACCAGTGCAAAGTAAACAGTTGTTGCTGAACCAAGTGTAAAAATATTGGAAATGAATATTGAAGATGGACTTATGGGGCCAAAACACATACGTCAGCAAAACCTAATATTTAGTGGCTAAAATTGGTCAGTTTGTGTGTAGCTGAGAATGGGTTAACATGCATATTGCACAAACTCTGACTGGGAGTTTAAATTCCGTTTGCTCTTAAGAAACAAGAGACTGGGGAAAGCGCAAAGCTGTCATTCACACACGCTGTCAGCACAACGGCCACAGACCCATTAACATGTGCTTACATATCGCGTTGTAATGGACAACTAAAGGGATGTGGAGTCGAATCCCAAAGCCGAGCTACGAGCAGTAAACCACATATTAGAACAAACATTATATCACAATACACTAGTCATATAGAACTGTGTGTATAGTGTGTGACGATCTATAGCCTAACCATACATTACACGTTTAATGAAATGGAGCGGAAAGCTGGGAAAAGCAAACATTGTAAGTCCTCTTTATGGAAATCACACACAACAGAGATTTTACACAGGGAGGAACCCTGAAAATAATAACCGCTCTGTTGATAAGAGAACTACGGTGTATTCAGTGCTCTGAATATCTATTTGACTAGAGTCTCTTGTCATTGTTCATGGCTCTAATTACGGAGAGAACATGAGAGTGTATAATTTGGAGTACTAGAGAAACAGAAAGGCAGACAATGAGTATAGAATTTCAACTAAAATAAGTGAGGAATAGTTAATTACTAGGACTGAAAGACCATTCTCAAACAAGCTGGTCAGAATAGGATCTGGTTACACGATGATCGTGCGTAGGGGAAGTGGAATTGCACACGTGCTATTCATGTCTGCGTCGCGTAACACGTGGTTCAGATATATGCAAAACAATATTGATCGCTTTGCCCTACAAACTGTTTCACAACGATAGACCACAATAATAGTTTATTGATTATGAGAAACATTAAATGAGGCAGTGCAGCGGTGTTTACATTAAAAGGTTCGAAAACATAAATGTTCTCCTTTATACAAACGAATTTTTGTAAATTTACATTGCAGGTTTATTTCGAGAATAAAATGCAAGTACTTTAAATCCCTGTAGGCCAAATTATGATCAGCATCAGGTCGGCCATAAAAGTTGTACAAAACAACACAGACTTAGTGTATAAAATCAGGCATTGCCCAGTCTTCCCTTTCCAATTATCATTCGTTAAATCTTAACGACACATTAACCCGATAATGACTTCAATCCCAACAGGCAAACTAAAGCGAACAAATGGTATAGCCTGTTAAATCCACCTCTACCACAAGTACCATTTCCGCCAACCTCTCGAATCTTTATTAGCTATGTTTACGACTACGATACTAAAAACAGCTATCTGTTTTTGGTTTCATAGAACCTGCCGCTACTACGAGCGCAGTGTTCACTGTTAGTTAAAACATCGCTGATTAATTTATGAGTATAGGGATACTAGAACGTATTGAATACAGCCACTCCAAGGATGATATTAGTACTGTGATGAAATAGATAGTTGAAATGCTTTGATGGCCAGAGTTTTTATGTAGTTCTCAACAAGATGACGCATCGATTCGTTCTCGGACATCGATAGTCTAACAGCCCTAGTATCCAACGACGTCTGTGTTCGTACATTAGTGACGCCTGCCGGAATTCACTCAGAATATTTGTGATAATATTTCCGATGTTTGCGGTACTATTACTGGCTAAATGTATGTGATTAATGACAAGAAATGTAATCAAATGACTACTAGTATTGATTTTATACTTCTTAAGGCATAGAAACATATTTAACGCTTTTTACATAAGTGCCTCGTAGGAAAATTAAGAATTCTCAATCTATATATCGAAAGAAATTGGCGGTGAATTGAATGATCCTGTTCTAAAACCAAGTAAAATATAGCTGTGTACATGTGCATACAAATGTTTGTTATTCACAGTGTACTCGACGAACCTGCGTACCTAGTTTTACTTTGGCAAAATGGCGAACTCGTTTGTTTACATGCGGTGTTTGATGAAGTAATGCCTAATGAATATTTTTTATCTTATCGTAAATTATGACTCGAATAATTATTTGTGATGAGATATGGCGTAATGGAATAGGTTAGAACGCTTATCAACTGGAGACTGTGCTGTTTTTCAGTATCTGCCTGGAAATAATTAGCAATTAGTTACGTTAACATACCGATGAAAATTGTCGTAATATTTGTATCAACCACGTATATTAAACAATTCTGATTATTTTAATAATTGTTCTTGTTAATGGCATCAAGACTGATTCGATGTAGTCACGACAACCGATTATGTTGCTGAGTTTGAAACTAACGTTACTTAACGCTGTGAGAAATGTCCTACGGTAATGACGGACTTTCGTGTTTCTTTGACAGAGGCAGTATGTACTGGATGCTGTTATTTAACATGAGGACTTAGTAAACAGTTGAACCTTCATAGCCAATTAATCTGAATAGACACATAACACGCAATACATATTCTGGAGGAGGGAAGTTTTAACAGTGCCCATTCTTCATTGCTGCCTTTGTAGTGCGGAACAAAACAATGCACCGTAGGGTGCATTCCTTTATTCTTTGCTACACTAATTTGAAATTCAGTGCCTACTTTTGTTGCCTTCTTCCCAGTTACTTCGTATCGTAATAGAACAATAGAACTCTTCTATTTTGTGAGTAGCAACCGTGAAGTTCGTAAGAGGGGAAGTTAAAACTTGGCTTCACAGTACAACACAAGATAAAGAATTATAATTCGGAAACTCCACACTTATGCCCCGCAGTCGTCTCTCAAGTAATGACCATGAAGCAAAACTGATTATTTTGGGAGACTCAGGTTCTCAACATGTTTCACAGGTTCCAAGAAATGATGTTTCCTTCAGACCTTCGATAACTATCAAAATAACTTATGGACCGTACGAGTTTCAAGATCTCTGGTTTCCACTAGCAATTCGTTCATAGGCATGACGCCAAACATAGCGGAATGTCAACAGTGTGTCCCGTATATCTGACTACAGGCGATACTGGAGTTTCGACTCGGCTGTTAGGAATTATGCTCAGTGTGTCAACCGACGTCTGCAACTTACTTCTGACTTCACCCTCCAAGCATTGGAAGCACTTCTGAACTTTCGTCTTTCTCAGTATCACTACTCATTCAGACTAATGGGACATGCTGTATATTGACCGTTCCCATCAACTTCATATCCGTCTATAACAGCTCTTAAGATATTGCAGGGATGCTAAATATGAATAATGCAGTACGGTTTAGTAATCAGAAGGAGCAAGATAAAAGTAAAGATGTCAGATCCAGAAGTTTTCGTATAATGGACTATATAAAATTAAAAAAAGTAGTTAAACGAAAAACAGGAATCCAATATCCGAGTTCTCTAAACATTATTCTTGTAATATTTCCAGAACTCCTAATTAAATCTGACTTAATAAAAATCCTTAATTAAATTACATTATATCTGGAGTAGACTAGTTGGGTGAGGCATTCAGATCGCCCGCTGCTACATGTTCTGCCTGGAAGACGAACTACTTGTTGAGACGAGAGACACTGCAATAAATGAACTGCTGACGTGGTCTACGAGGAAGGAAATAACCCGGCTCTGGACGTAACAAATGGACTACTGAGAGCGAAAGTGGTTTAATTCAGAAAATGCGTTTAAAAATTAAAGAAGAACTTATGTACCTCTGCTTTAGAGTAAGAGAGAGGCAGTTTTTATTAGAAGGCGTTGTAGGGGGAATGGTCGCACTTCTTGACTAGGTTGGGAGTAACTTGAATAATTTCCGGTGGCCTGATATAGAATTAAATTGTACATCGTCATCTTTTTATTTATTTATTCATTTGTGGTTTATTTAACGAAGATGTTAATAGATTACATTGGAAAGCGTCGAATAAAAGAATCATTAATAGATGAATTAGAAAGTATATGGATGGAAACGACCGTGGCTTAATTTAAGGTTCTAATCCGGAATTTGCCTGGAGGGACTGTGAAAAACTGCAAAACCCTCTCAGGAGAGCCAGTCTTCGGGCCGAAATTTTCATTCGGGACATCCCGTTTACGAAGTAGTGTTACAAGTGTGTAAATGTAGGGGGACATGGGAATGCCTGAAGTAAACTGCCTAATATGAAAGAGGTAATTACGAATTACTGTGTAGGATTTGTGGTTTTAAAAGGCGGTAAGTCTGAAGATGGCTCGCCCTGATAATGGAGGCAGCAAGTACCTCTGAAACGTCGGTAAACTTCTACCAGACCACACGGCGCAAGAACCCAGAAGACAACCATCTACTAATTGCTGACAAGCCATGATAAAATTTCGAGGCCAAATTTGAACCGCATTGGTATGACTAGTACCTAAGCGTGTTCACTAGTTCACTTACACTCACGCCATCCTGCCTAGAGGATATCGTGATTGAGCTGTTCGTGTGTTTCTTCAGTACTCCCAGGAAATGGCTAGCATAGTACCACGATAGTTTCATTCGCTGTTTCCAGTTCATCACTTACAGCTATCTACTAACGCTGTAGAACATAAGCAGTTTAAAAAACGTTAAATAAACCAAGAATGAATTGAAGATTGCTGTCTTCTGGATTGCAGCGCCGTGTAGTCTGGCAGAAGCTTACCGACGTTACATAAGTGTTTTCTGCCTCCATAATTAGACCAATGACTCTGAAAATGGAGGCAGCAAGCACCCCGGCCCACTCAGCATCCTATCCGACGTGTACAGGATCTTCCTCCTTTGGGCAACTGCCCGGAGTGAGAGGCAGAAGGAAATTTTAAACATTAATTTGTCATCAAGGTGTTATTTTAATGGGATCTCACTGTACAATAGATCTGGTACCATAGCAAAACCTTTCAGGAATGTAGCAGTTTCTACTTGCGACGCTAGACGGCGTAATATCAAATCGCAGTGGTCAGTGGATTAAAAACTGGAATGTGGCTCCAAGCTGTGCATTGTCAACATACAAAGTAGAATATCCTGTTTTTGAAATGTGACATTGCTGGGACAACTGTGTATAACTAGATATGTTTAGCAACATTAATGCGGTAGTCTGGGATCTATTTCATCACGCTGTGTTTGAAAGCTCCATATTCTGGTAAAAGTTTACCGACGTTTCAGAGGTTCTTGGATGCCTCCATCATGAGGGTGGTGGAGACAGCAAGAACCTCTGAAACGTCAGAAGACAGCCATCTTCGGACTCACCGCCGTGAAAAGCCCAAATCTCGTAAATTTTCTTATTCACAATGTTCCAGTTCACCCATCCATTCAAGCCGTGCCATAACACATATAATACAATCGCGCGAAAACGCGGCATATCTCATTTAAATTAGCCCCCTTTTTCAGGTATACAGAATGTACCCTTGTGGCAGGAGTACAATTAGTGGACGGACAGAAAGTGTCCGCGTCTTGCCACACAGACAATGACAGTGATGGAGGGCTAAGCACTGCAGACTACAGGAGGATTAATTAAACGCGATGGTTATTAACGTCGTTAGCGGCGTCAACAGATTACATGTGGCCACTTCTCTAGCCTGGCCACAACATTTCACAGTACTGAACGCGAGGGCCTACAACGCCTCTGCGAGTAAAGAGCCTCTGACAGCATCCGTTAAATTAAAACGAAAGGGTTCAGTATTTGTACGCGAAGCGAAACTAACGATTTAAAACTCTTCTATCCATTTCGAATTTCTGTTATGAGGAGTTTATCAGATTTGCACACGCATATGAATTCTCAGGTAACGGAAATAAAAATCTGTAAGATTTGAGGTTTTCACAGCGGCGAGTATGAAGATTTCTGTCTTCTGGGGTGTTGCGCCGTGTAGTCTGGTCGATGGTTACCAACGTTTCAGAGGTCATACTGCCTCCGTCATCAGGGCGATGAGTATGAAGATTTCTGTCTTCTGGGTTGTTGCGCTGTGTAGTCTGGTCGATGTTAACCAACGTTTCAGAGGTCATACTGCCTCCGTCATCAGGGCGATGAGTATGAAGATTTCTGTCTTCTGGGTTGTTGCGCTGTGTAGTCTGGTCGATGTTAACCAACGTTTCAGAGGTCATACTGCCTCCGTCATCAGGGCGATGAGTATGAAGATTTCTGTCTTCTGGGTTGTTGCGCTGTGTAGTCTGGTCGATGTTAACCAACGTTTCAGAGGTCATACTGCCTCCGTCATCAGGGCGATGAGTATGAAGATTTCTGTCTTCTGGGTTGTTGCGCTGTGTAGTCTGGTCGATGTTAACCAACGTTTCAGAGGTCATACTGCCTCCGTCATCAGGGCGATGAATGTGCCATATGTAAAAATCTATTTTTCCTGCGATCCTTGAACGAAATTATGTATAAGGTGTCCCATAAAACGTCTAACAAATTTGGGGTCGTTATTCATTTGTTTCTTTTGAGTGACAAATATTGTATCAAAATAGGTAAAAATCTCAACCGTTGTATAGTTACGATGAATAGGAACACGCAGATGAAACGAAATTATTTTGGGAGACGAATCAGCTACACAGAACCGATATTATACTCGTGTTTAACTTTCGGTGTGTCATACTGTACGTACTTCAACGGTATGCTATTCGAAATGACCATCAGTGACTACGCACTGTATGATGGAACGAGCAAACTACTAGTTACAAGTGGTTACTGCGATGGAATACTTGGCTGGAAGCAGTTCAGCGTATATTTGAAACTGTAGCAGTTAATGAAGACACGCAACTCTTACGAAAATCAATTATTATCCCACAATGATAAATAGTATCAGTGCAATGGAGACGGTCGCGGTGGAAGACGAGATGTCTTGAGTACTGAGTAGGTACGTTAACCACTAGACCAGTCAACATAAAGACCGAAGGAGAAAAGCAAATCGGAAATGTCTAATAATATAATTTCTGCGGGAAAAGCAGGGTTGCTATTTTAATTGGCATGTAAACATTACAAAAGGTCTGTAATAAACTCTGTGACTTTAATACATACAGAATGTAACAGAGTTTTATGTAACTTGCAACTTTCTGTGAAAAGTTTTAGGTTAGGTTCATTTTATATGCAATCCCAGAAAATGCGCGACTTTGTAGAAATCGAAGCCTTCTTCATCAGCAATTTTCTTGTTCTCTTCCTTCACTATTCTTTAGCTTTATCTTTCCAAACTTCTTGCTACTGGGTCTTCAATTTATTTCTCGTGGATAAAAATGGTGGCTGTAAACGTGAGCAGGCAAAATTCTGTCTTCGATTTCCTTTCAAAATCGAGGAAAATTCGGTTACTGCTTCAAAGAAATGTCACATCAGAAAAATTCACACCTGTTTCGACAGATACACACACGTTAGGGCCGAAAACTGATTAATAATTGACTGATGTAATTTGCTAGTCTGCTTGTGGCAACATACTGACCAACCGGCTGTTTAGATGTAAAAAAACTGTAACAAACCTAAATACTGAGACATTTGTGTAAAGAATTTCATTTAGCAATCAGCTTTAATTAATCGTATTTTTAAGTTGTTATTATTCCTAAGATACGTAAGAGTCTTAAAATTTCGAAACATGCCACTGGAAGGACCTGGGCATCAAAGGCTAAAGCAAGAAAAGACGACAGACAAGATTGTCCCGAACGGGATTCAAACACGAGATCGGGTCTTCTTGTGGGCTTAACACGGTTAGGTAAAGTGACACGATATTATTTGACGAATCTCATATCTGATATAATTTGAACATAGGTAAGGCAAAGGAAAACAGGAAAGAATAAAGAAATACCTAAAGAAATACAAAATTAGAAAAAAATACGGAAAGAAAGAAAGAAATTCCAAAATTGTAATAAATTATTTGACCCTTTAAAGCCTAAAATCATCCAAATAAAACTTAAAAATTCAGTACATACCTCAAACAAGAATTAAAACTTTTCAAATACAGGCTCAACATGCTAACGCTGTTTAAGAAAACAATCCCTGGTTACAGACAGAATCGTACGGCACCCATAAATACAAAATGCAGAGTTACTGAAAATTAAACCAGATGGTACATCTATTAACCACGTTGCTTTAAAAGGTTAAATCCTGTTACTCCCGACTTGTTTGTATTGTTCATGAAAATATCTTGTCGCAACTCACCGTAATGTTGTGGGCGATTATTGTGTCTGTGACGTCACCGGGCCTTAGAACGCGTGAATCCGTGAGCCAAACGGCTCTGGACGCCGGTGGATTGGCGCAGAACTCCACAGTGAGAGACAGACGCTGGCCGGTGACGGCAGTCAAAGTTTTGTTGGCAGGGTACACAGCTGGGCGACCTGAAATCAAACATTTTTGCCTTTCCTCGCTCAAAATGGACTTTTACCTCCGATTAAGCACAGGGACATATGTTTCAAGTAAAGATGTTTCATTTTGGGAAACATAAACGCATAAGAATTTCTTTGCGAGAAATATGAAGAAAGCGGTCGTGACCCATTTTAAACTAACATCCCAGTACTTACTTGAGAGGACGGGAAAACCAAAAAATATGACTGTCAGTCGGCTTATGGGCCGAGAGTCGAACCCCATAATTTCCAAATACTCAAAGGACGGTCAGTCACACCACAGTAACGTTAAGTAACAGAATAAAGATGCGATGCGTGGAGCCTACATTACATTCCACTCAGGTTAAGTAAATCATTTCTGTAGGATTATAAGGAAAAACTTCAATGGAATGATTTATGGCGAAAGCTGGATGTTAAGTGAAGCGATGTTCAAAACAATAAATTCAGTTCCATTTCGAACTGAATGGATGGATTTTGTAACTAAATTCTATTACTGGTAAAACCTCCCTTATCATTTAATTAATTTAGAGATAATTCTATATTCTTCAAACTTATAACTTAATTAGCGAGATAGTGGCTCAGTTAATGCCAGAAGGAATAAACCTTTTACATTCACACTGAATTAAATATTGAAAATCACTCTATGGTCTTTAATTAAGTTTGCTTTTTGTCATAGTACGATCTAACATTAAAAAGTACCAGGAAAGAAAACGGGAATTGTTTCTCTTACTATTTGTACCGGAAGATGACAACTGTATAAATATAAAAGTCCAAAAACCATTGTCCTGGGCGACGTGCAACATGGGTTTCCTTAGCCTGAATACCATGTGTCAGGATTGTTTTAAATGTACCACAAATCAGTACTCCATACACTTCCCGATGTAAGAAACAGGAACTTCTTATTCGACGCTACAACAAATTCTATGTTTAGAATATATATTTTGGGATTGGAATATCAATAAATTAATTGATATATTTGTCTGGTGAACATAAATTAATTCTAATGAAATACAATACATATATAACAAGAATACAGAGACTTGCACAACAATGTTTGTCAGCTATCTTCCTCTACCAGCAGCTCCCGCAAATCACGATTATATGGAAATGGCTGTCTTATAGGTTCTACAATCTGAAACTTTCACGGCGACTAAGTATAATGAATTATTCTCGGGCTACTAGCCGTGTAAGGTGGTTTAATGAAGGACACACTCAGAGTACCCTGAGGACGAGGACGAAGATGCTCACTAAACCACCTTACACGGTTAATAGCCCGAGAAGAATTCATTATGTCTTCTAGGTTGTTGCGTTATGCAGTCTACCAGAAGCTTACCGAAGTTTCAAAGGTGTTTTTCGGCCAGGGCGACATTGCCTTGATAATTGCAGCAGAATCATTTCTATGCAACGAATAACACCCTAGGGCTCGTAAATACAGTATTTAGATGTTGTATTTTTGTTCAAGTATTTAAGCATACAAAAGACAGGTTTCAAAATTAGCAAAACGACCACTAATATAATGTATCGATTATGTCGAGGGCACTGTGGCGGTGACAAGTCTGCATACAAGGTAGGGGCTACTGTAACTACACAAGTTACGATCGGATACGAGGAGGAGGGAGGCGCTGTTAAGGAAACTGCGCGAACAAGAAACAGACAGGAATTAATTGAGCGAGAGAATACGGTGTAACACATCAGAGGCAAGTTCTTATTTCAGCAGAATCCGTTATTCATTTTCCTGTCAACTGCGTTTCAATGCAGAGAAAACCTGAATTATGACAAAACGTATCCCTCTACTTAACTTGCTATTTAGGTATTCGTGTAATGATTTCTTTGTCTATGTGGAACAGTAGCGTTCCATGCAGCATACGGTTTTGTAAAAAATTTAAACCCAGCCACGTCACTATACCAGACTGAATATTTAATTAATATTTTGCTAAGTACAGTATGGAGCGACAAGAAGTTGTGGTTGGCTTTTGTGAACACGGTAATGAACCTCTGGGATCACAAAATTCGAGGAATTTCTTGACCGCATCAGCGACTATATGCTCGTAATTTTCCCCAGTCACTGTTCGCAAATTATGGAACATTACTTTAACGTAGTCCAAGCCTGATCAGCTCCACATTCTTTCCAGTTCACGATTTACGAGCTTTATCTGATTTAACGGAATTAAGCAGTTGGAAAAAACAAAATTATTAAGAAACAATATTCGTTGCGCTATTTCATACGTTACAATGATTTAATTAAAACGGGAGAGGAAAGTGAAATTCTTAGCCACGAAGAAGGTATCTAATTCGACTATCGAATACCCGTCTGATTTTCAGTTTTGTGTGAAATTCAAATTTTCCTCTACAACCGTAATATATGACCCTCTGCTTCATTTGAAAGTTACAAATTGTGAAATTTCCAAACACGCAGTTGTCTCTGTCCTCCTTGCTACTTGGTCTCTGTTACAAATATTCTGCTCATCAGTCTGTTCCAGACACTTGGGATGAGGAACACGTTTCATGTCCATTTAACCAACATATGAAATTATAATTTAATACGTTTTATCGTTAGGTTTCAGATGAACGATAAGATAAAAAGATTCTGGGTACAGTAGCTGGAAGAGAACACGCGTGGAACACATCACAAACTAAATATGCAATTTCATATCTCTCTGCTGTCATCGGACTAGGCGTACCTCTTGAACGTGGAACAAGGTTCTTTGTGTCGCTGAGGTACTCCAGAGGAAATCATTTAAGTAAACTGATACGTAATACGCTACCCTGAGGATCACAGTACAGAAGCCTAACGTTGGATTTATTAGGGATGTACAGAGAATTCATTGGAGAACAGTGCTCGAAAGGACAACGCCCACGTTCACTGGTTCCCGTAAGTACCGAACCGCTGGTTACAGCGGCATATAATAATCACCCTAAGGCACGCGAGAAAAGGGGATAATGTACGCCATCCATCGCATCTTCTCTTTGTTGTTAAGCAATTCCCAGCGGGGGAGGGGGCTCCTGCTTGAGTTCTCGCGTGTCTGCATCAACTGCCTCCCCCAATAATACAGTCGGATGGCGCAAGATTTATCCAACAGCAAAAAAGGGTTGGTCAAATGCTCTTGCATTCACGGAATATCCAAAAGGCATTGTTTAAATGCACTGTTCCGAGTAATTTCAATCTTTTGATGGAAATTCCGTAGTTGGTACTGACAACGACATTTCCACCCTATTCCTCCCCACAGAAGGACACACAAAGTATACTCACGAGCATACAAAACTGAACAGACTTCTGTGCCACTGAACAGGTAACCAAACGCTCAGAGGAAGACGGTCTTAAAAAGTAATCACGGTAATGTACTGATATTATTGACAAATGTCATTAAAGCTAACTATTTTAATCGCAGTATGACAAATACTTTCGGAAGTTTAATTATGCCTCTAAATTAATGATAATCAAACTGGTTGTACTTAATTAAGTGTACATCTTTTACAACGTGTATCGTTCAGATACTTTGTAACGTTGTTACGGACAACGTGAATTTAACAAACGAGTTTCAAATTCTTTTTGAAGCACAAATCAAAATCTCTGCTCGAACCGGGAGTAGAGCCCTGGTGACGTAACCCGCAACCAGTGATGTACTGATGTGTAGTCTATGGATTGCAATGCAAATGACGGATTTATGTGGTTAGAACAAAGTATGACTCACACGGAAGGGGCAGGGGGTCGTTCGGTTGTTGTCAGAAGTTAGTGCGTGTGCACATAACGAGATAATTGCAGGAGAAGTGCGAATTGTCGTGGCCGTACATGCACTCGGTTGTACTGACAAAGCAAAGAAGTAATATTCTGACGCGTGATGACAGGCCCACCCTCACTGCAACATAGGCACAAGGGACAAAATAAACAGCAGTTTTTGTAGGCAAACAGAGGAAAACTCAGCTGTTTAAACATGGTAAGTTGTACTTAAAAGGAGTATTCACGTATGTTATTTATAAGATATGAATATTACATAGAACGTAATATTCATTTACTCAAAATAGACGTATTTCGGATCAAAGCCAATCACACAGAACACAGAATTATTTTTCTTCTTTAATAAAATATTCACCATACCAAAAATCTTTCAAATAAACGTTATATATGTTAATGAGGTCTATATATAATGTTACGTAATCACTATTTTCACGATAATCTATTTTAGAGAAAAATAATGAAATTGTATTTAAGATCCATGCACCTATGCCAACTTAGAGCATACCAAATAAGCAGTCATAGGCATTCAAAAAAGGGCGGTCCTCTAGTCTGGTGGTCTGGAGTAGGGTTAACAGCCCTACACTGTACAACATTTTACATCACAAAACTTGTGCAGAAACCTCGTAAATGGATGGATTCTGCAGAACGATCAAAGACAATTGAAAGAACGTGAGGATTGGCAATTGAAATGTTAAGACTTAATACAGGATAGATACTTGGAGGTCAGTGGTTTCGGAGGTAACATACTACAACAGCGAATTTTAGTAAGGTCGGGGGTATTTGAAAATGTCCTCCTGGATGGCCGAGGAAACAAACGATAATCAAGGGAGAACAGGAAAACCTATGAATCTGCGCAGAAAATAATAAACCCCGGACAGATACCTTGATTAGCGTCGTTTACACCTCTAAATTTCGTCCATGTCGCATCAAAAGTTAGTCGGGAAACGTACTGACACGCAAAACAAAATAGAGCTATAATTACAGCTTGATTATGTTCTTGTTGGAGTACACCAGCTAATATGATTCATATATGCCAGTAAACGTGAGAGCAGAATGTGCACACACAACAACGAGAAGACTTGGATCAAAGTTGATAGTAGATTTCAGGACCTAATTTTGAAGAAATTTGTGTCGTCGAATGTGAAAGAAGAAGTTGAGAAGCAAAGTGTAAGGAGAAACGATAGAAAGAAATGATTTAGTCATGACTGTCCAATGTAAAGAAGATATTCAAACGGAGTGCGGCATATAGAGTGTGATCTGACGAGGAAATTATCCAGAAAGCCCTGGAAGTGAAATGAGACGAGAGTCGGATGTCACCGAGGAAAAGAAAAACAAAAGAGAAGTGAAGATAGGTTTGTGGTGCATGGAACTGAATGAGGAAAAGGAAGGAAAGAAACTAATATGTGGAGACATGGTATAAAATTCATTTTATTCATGAGACTTTATCCTCCTTTATACCTTCCGGCTTCTTTGAATTTCTCATCAGTTTCTGGCTCCAATTCTAAATTTTACATATGATATGAGAATATGTAGAGACTACTTAACAAAGGGCCGAGAGATACACAAAGAATGAAGGATGGAACGGTGCATTAAGATCAAAGAATTAAATAATGTCTATGAAATAACGAAACCTGAAAATGCTTTCCATTGGCAGTGCGATAGATTTTACGGCTGGTATGTCACATCAATCAGCTGTCTATTCACAGCCACAACCGCGCATTGTGTGCAGATATTTCAACGTTATCTATTACAACTTTTTAAATCATCCTGCAGAATTATGGATTCTTGGTTTAGACCACGCGTCTGAGATAGAGGCTTGAATGAGACAGTAATATTAAAATGGTCTTAATAAACTATGGCATGAAGACGTACGCTGAAATGAATTGGCTCTGGATAGGTTCCAGTGTCTGCTATTGTGAGCACGTTTCCAAACAAAGGCGGAGAATTATTTGACCAGCTGAGCGACTATTAGCTTTCCAAAAATATTTCTTTATCATGTAGCCATCTTAATTTATCAGGTAATTTCGTCCGTCAGTGCTATAACCATTACATTTGTATTGGATTTTGATAAGAACGTTCTTAAACCAGTATGGCATATGAAGTACATGGGTTCCGATGGATCTGTGATCCACATGTTACGACGAAAATGTTGGGTGTTGTGATGAATATGAACCAATGACACGTAAC
Organism: Zootermopsis nevadensis; assembly: GCF_000696155.1. The sequence goes on from NW_019060426.1 coordinate 360,095, forward strand.
AACGGAAACGAAGGGAAACAGAAGTAAAGAGGGGTAGAAGGGCAGAAATCGAGAGAAAGAGAGAGGGAGAGCAGTAAGAAAGAAGGAAAGATAGGAAAACGGAAAGACAGAAAGAACACGCTGTAGCTTTCACGGTGAGGAGTTCTTAGCCCCCCATACCTGGAGGCCGTCTCTTCCTTCCGCAACCTGAGAACACGCCATGTCGCGGTGACAAGAGACCAACTTTAACACGGGTCGTAACATGATTAAACCCGGAAGCCTTTCGAGGGTTCTTCACCGGCTGGTAAATGCTGTCAGGAACGGTAGCCCATGCCAAGCACGAAAGTAACCTTTACATAATTTCCTGGTCCAATTATGAACGAGGGTACAGGTTAGAAATTCATCAGGTCTTCATAAACCCTCCTCATACAGATAACCCGCGTTCCTCGCTCGAGCATCTGGCCAGAGTTACGTCCGGAAAGACTAGTGCTGAGTTATGAGAAGGTCAGACTTAGCATGAGGTTTGTGGTCCTGTAACACGATGGCAAATTCAGGAGAGAAAAACACGTTTCGCTCTGAAACAAGGCTATGTGCCCCCTCTTCTCCGCCACCCCATGCACTAAACCTATATACTTCGTATATAAATGGTGTTATGGAAAATTAATAACCGGGTTAATATTGCAGCAGTGAGGGTAAGGTGAGCCATAGGGTGAGGAGGGTGGGGAGGGGAGGGGATACATCTAGCGAAGGGGGTGGAAACAGTTATTGCTCCTGTGCTAGACCCGGTTCTCATTACTTGCGCTCAATTTGCATGCAAAGTGAATCGATGTGCGGAACAGTGGTACCGATGG
>NW_019060426.1:371614-411812 GCF_000696155.1 Zootermopsis nevadensis
TGATCCCTTTGCTTTTTACGTCAACGGACACCGAATTCACAGATTCGATCCAACAACTGCGCATAATGAGAAGCTGCACAGTTTGTACTCTTCACCAACAACACCCAGAGATAATATCAGGGTGACAAAATTATGAAGAATCCGGACAGCAGGTTTACGTAGCACTGATGGAAATGCGAGAAATACATGGAAAGATGTAGTCGGAAAACCTGAAGGAAAGCGACAACTTGGGAGACCCTTAAAACATACCAGAAGGACTGGATTAAACTGACCTAGAAAGCAATCCAGTGACGAGTTCTTATAAAAAATTGTAATAAACTTTCGGTTTCCAGAAAAAGAGGGATATTTCATGGCCTGCTAGCGACTATCAGCTTCTCAAGCTGCTACTCAGCTCTTTCATGGAGTTAGTCAGTTATATATAACTTCATGGTAGGTCTTTCAATTTAATTTTATGTTCTCTGAAGGTCCCCTTCACTGACCGGAACGAGTTATATGCAGTTTCCATTTTCCCCAGCCCGTTCATCTGAGAACGATTTCGTGTTATTCCATCACACACGTCTATATATCGCAAACGCTGTCTTCTCTTGAAGGCTATACCAGCTAGGCAAGAAATTTAAATCTAAGTTGACTAGGAGACAATTCTTAAAACGACTAACGACAGATTCCATTTTAAAACATCCGTAATGATGCTGATGAAACTTACGGTCTCGTAATATAACCTCAAACATTACGGCATAGACTTCAAGACAAAATAATGGATCTTAGAAAAATAGGGCTGAAGGGTTCGGATTGGATTTTTCTGGCTAATGATGGCGGACTCATGTGAACACGACACAAAAACATTCGGTTTCCATGAAGACGTGGGATTTCTTGACTAGCTGAGTTTATTACTTATTAGCTTCTTAAGATGGATTGTTTTAGACACATGGAATTACAATTAAAGCGGGTTTTATGGATATTTAAGTGGTGAGAGCAAACGGAGAAAGTGCTCAAAATAATCACGTTATTCTGAAATCCACAGCTGAATTAGTTTATACCGAAGGCTTCAGCTTCTTCTACTATGAAGTACATAAGTAAATTATTGAGCTTGCTTGAACATGTATATGATGATGTATTGTCAGTACCTATTAATACGTAGATCTGATTACGTTCAAATGTTGCAGGTCACAAAAAGGAGAGCTGTCAAGCGAGGCATGTTTCCATTCCATTAATATCAATCAATCGGGTCGATCAATCTGTCAATCAATTCATTAACCTATAATGTAAGTGGCCTGTTGGCCACTAGCTATGAAGTAGCTATTAAGACTCATTAGAAACTCAGTGACATCGGCAATTAATATCCATGTCGTCCAGATCAGGCGAAGTTTTCAAATGTTTAAAGCAAAGACAACAACAACAACAAAATCAATACTAATGCTGATTAAATATTAATGTAGCCTATATAAGAAAGTTCCGTTAACATGTAAAACTTTATGAATCCTTAAAGAAACTAATAATAAATAATGATCTTCGATCCACAAAATTAACTGAGCTTTGGCGTTGACAGCAGAAAACTTTTTTATTTAGATGGAAGATATTCTAAACGTGCATTTGTGGGTCCGAATGCAAACTTTTGCTTATACAGTATTTGCCACTACAAAAATGTTTGGTGCATCAAATTAGTCGAATTTTAATTCTTTCCTGATAATTGTGCTGTACCTGAATTTCTCCAACTTTGCCATTTTAAAGTGTAGATTTTATTATGAAACACTCTAATGCCGAATACAAACTTAACTGCGCTGAGCAGGACGCTGAGAACACATCTTTCACTACAGAGGTAAATCGTAAATACTGGAGGAAAGCAGTCAAATATGGAAATATATATAAAATTTCACCCCAATCTGAAAATTTTCTACTTGAAATCAATATGTTGTGCTCGAGGACTGAATAAATGCATTACTGGCCCCAGGTGGGAGAAAGTTTGAGGCCTATTATTGTTTGTTGCAGATCTGACCAAATAATTCTACTAAAGTTTCCCTTTTCACCCCAGTCAATATTTAACACGTATTGTATGTTTATCCCTCATTTTATCAGACAAGTAAAGGTTTCATAAGCGAAATATTCCGTGAACGACAAAGTTCAAATTTGTACAATGACATTTACTTATCATGCAAATTTAATAATTCTATTCTGAATGTGATTATATTGTTCGTAACATCAACACTGCCAAAACATCCATGTTATTGTTTGTGAACTTACAACCGGCAAACAGCAGGCAGCAGCCAATGGTAAGATTCGTGTACAGATTTTTTTTATAAAAATCTGTCAAATATTTTAAAAATATTAAGGCGAAAATACGTGTGTGTGTGTGTGGCCACGTATAAATGATAAAAATGATTCCCCTTTCTCTATTCTGGGGCATGGTGAAACATGGTAATACTTGTTTAAGCTTGTAACTCCTTCACATTTTGTTATGTGACATGAATTTTAAACTCAGTACTACTTCGTGAAAAATCAATGGGTAAAGTACAAGCTAGGCTCTTTCTACAGCTTCGTTTTTTTAAAGTTCAGTACATAAAATCATTGTAATCATTTTAGAATAAACTGCTGATTGGGAAGCTGTTTTACACTGCTTTTATTCTCTCACGTATCAATCTGCGGGTACGTGATTGTCCGTCCGTCCGTCCGTCTAAGCATTTCAGATGGAAATCTTTGTTGGACGGAAAGGACTATTTGCTAGCAACGACAAAACACTAGACTGACAAAATGGAAATGAACGGAATTTCAAAGAACTGAACAAAACTGCCAAAGTAAGATTTCCGACGCCATATTTTATATGGACTGTAACGGTGGGACGACACAGAACTGAAATGTAGCTTAAGCCAGACAGGCAAATAATCCAGCGGTTTAGACACAAACAAACCTCATTTAAAATTGCAGTCATGACGCTATAGACTTGTAATGTGAGGTTTCTGGTTCGGGATTACCGGCCATCAAGACTGGTTTGTCGTTGTCTCTGTCTCTCCAGGAGAATACTGCCACAACACCAACAAACAGGCCACGACCGTTTTATTTAAAATCCTTACCTACTAATTACGATAATATTCCTTTCCCATTCGACACGATTTATGTTCTATGCAGTTAATACGTTGCATTTCAAACAAAACTGTTCTGTTCAACGTCATAGGGACATCCATTGGAAAATTACCTTAAGCCGGTATTTTATAACAAAAATCACGATTATCGTTGTTAAAAGTTATAAAATTCGTTATAAATGGTAAAATACCAACTGACTTTGAAACAAAACAAATAAAAATTCTACACCGAGAATTAAGTCTCACGATAGTTTTACAACTAGCTGTATTCCATTACTTCGAGAGTTCAGTCGCTTAGAAAATTCTGAAAATCCTCTTCGACTTGCAATCTCATGAAAAGTTCAGATTTAATTTGGTAAAGTTTGATTTCATCTTCCTAAAAATAGTTACTACAGCAGACTGATACGAATCAAAATAAATGAACTAAAACATCTTGCGCTGTAGACAGCAAATATTAAATTTAACCTCAGAATTTTAAGTACTTTGGGTACAGGAACATGTGAATTGAGAAAGCGCAAGCAATCCCTCCTCATTACGCTTTCACTTTGCAACACCGAGCCTATGCATACTTTTAGTCGTCTGTTCGTTAATTTAAAATCTCCCAAGAAACAAATGTTTAACACTGAGGATCTTTGTGGGACACGTTGTGGCTGATCATGTACCAACTTCTGAAACACCATGTGCAGTGGCCTCATCACATGTAGCATTATTCTTCGAAACTCAATTATAAAACGGGTGATATTGATCCCGGATATGTACGGCAGAGTAGTACGAGTTTCAAAAACTAAAAATGTAATAACCATGTCCATGCCTCTCATCAAAATTGCAAGATCTAACATAATGTGTCATTACGCACCTTTGTCACAAAATGCAGAGCCTCCTCCTGCCTCATTACTACAACCCCCCCCCCTCCAGCCTGGCATTTCTTCCATTAGCACGCTGCAATATCAAAAATAATGCAACCGAAAATATTATTAGGTTACATAACGGCGCTATATCAGCTTTTGAGCTCACATATTGTCGGACAAAATGAGTGGTTGATCATGAATAGTGAGTATATAAGGATTTAGAAAAAGGCTAAGTCAGCTTCGGCCTAGAGTGACTGTGGATAATCACGACATACGTCAGTCAGCCTTGATGCTAACTGTGTACCTCACTAATATAGTCCCAGATGTTTTCGATACAAAAACCTGTCCAAAGAAACGCCCAGTGTTTACATTCTGGTTAATTTCATGTAGTATTTAAAGCATGAAAGAACAGAAATATCTCAAATGAGATCTCTGATGAGTTACACTGAGACATAAAATAAGACAAGAAGAAAAACGGAAGAGATTACACACAAAAGGTAAGATAAAACACATTAATAATTTTAAAGGAAATAGCTAGGAAGCGTGGAATAAATTACATACGCTTTTAATTCAACAGGAAGACATCACACGGAGCTAACGATGTACAGATATATGACATAATTTCAGCAGCCATGGTGCTGGATTTTCTGCCCAATCTTGGCTACGGAATAGGAAGATGATTTGCCTCATTCCGTGCTGTAATCTGTATCCCTTACTGATTAATATTTTACCGTCTAACAGCGTATTTATTGTAATAGAATAAAGTTTTATGAAAACCTTCACAGAGATTCAGAGAGCAGAACTTGTTTGTCTGCATTGAGATCCTTGGAAGCAGGGCCAGAATATGTCGTTAAGGAGCTGGATCTGTCAGAATAAATTTACTGTCAGACGGTGGCCTTCTAATTAACAACGGGCATTTTAAAACATGGTTTTGTGATCCCTTGTCAAAGTCGCCCCCGAATATACTGTCGCTGTGTCTCGTAACTTCAGTTATGAACTGTAGGTTTCATTTACTTACATCTAACGTTGAGGAAGTATCCGATGGAGCTGTATTCCCCCAGCAAATGGCGGCTTGTGCATTTGTACCAACCGCTGTGTTCCCGACGGATAGCACTGAAGTTCAGAAAACCGTCTCCAGACTGCGCAACAGGCGGGGCACCATCGTCTGAAAGCAAATCATAGCAAAGGGTCAAATGTAATACGAGCAATTACAGAGAGAGGATTTCTTAATTCAGCCTCATTTAGTGGTAACTCTGTGACTCTCAACCGTTAACATAATCGACTATTATGATGTAGAGTATTTAGTATCATCTTGAAAAATCTGTACTTATCGGTGAGTTTGTGCATTCACAAATCCGTCCCATCCATCAATATATCCATAAATTTATTCGGATTTAAGTCATAGGTCTATAATAATATGGAGCTTTAACGTTGTTCGTGTAATTATATCAGAATAATAAGCCCTTAATTTAAGTTCATACAACCAATTAAGCGTAATTATTTGAGGGTTACATTTATTAGCAACAGAATTTTACATGAAATTGAATTTATTAATTAATTTAACGTAATAATATGAAGTATGATACTCTATCACGACTAATATAGTAGATCTAATGTTCCTGTCACACTCAGTTGAAGCGAGTTTTGCTTTTTAGTAAACTGCGGTAACCTACAAACACATTAATAACGTCAAAAGTAACGTCCTTTACGTGAAACATCTTAAAACATGACAAGGTATCGTCTGTACCATCTAGGTATCAGAGGGGCTTGCACCTAGAGCGGTTTATACCATGCAGCATGGAAACATTTAACGTTTCAAAATACTGAGTAACTTAAGTCTTTCTTTTACACGATAAATCTCAGTCAGGAGAGTTTGCCTCTGGGTCGAGATCTGATCCCGGGCCCTCCCTAATACGGTGTGGTCTTACGCATCTCATGAAATAATTTTCGAAATTGTAAGCGTGAAACAAAAACGCTTGTACTGGTGTAACAGAATGTTACAAACTACAGAACAGAAAAGTGTAACTTTTACTTATTATTCTAATTCTGCTTCGGCGAATCGGATCAAGTCTCCCTCTTTGGTTTCTCACAGTTTGGAAAGAACACAAATTGAGGGTGTTTCAGAACAGGGTGATGAGGGGAGCATTTCGATCCAAGAGGGACGGAGTGACAGGGGGAGGGAGGACGCATCCTGAGGAACTGCAACAACTGCACCCTTCGTAATTCTTTCTGATAATCAAATCAATGACGGGAATGCAGCAAGCATGGGCGAGATGAGAAGTGCTTGCAACTCGTTCGAAAGCCTCTTTGGAAGGGACCACTCGAAACATTTAAGAGTAAATGGGGGAACAATATTAAAATAGATCTTAAGAAGATATGGAGAGATGGTGTGGACAGGATTCGTATGGTGAAGGAGGCTGTTTTGTGGGCTCTTGTGAACACGGTAATGAACCTTTAAATTCAGTAAAATTTGTCGAATAGCTAAGCGATTAAAACGCCTACGCTCCATGGACTTAATTCTCCCTTTAATTGTATTTGTAACGAAGTCCAAGTTCTGGTAGTCTGGCACTGTCATTGTGTTCAAATCTGTTGAACACACTTCTCTGTAACCATCCACTTTTGTATTTAATGAATAAATATTTAGCTCCTTTCGTTTTTAATTTTGCCCGATCCCTCGACTTTAAGTTATATTTTAAAAGCTGCAGCTTATATGACCCAGTAACATTTCTGAATGTATCGACGGATAGAATTTTAGGAGCTCACGAAGATAAATGAGCTTTTCAATGCTAAAACGAATTCGACAGATTCAATAAATCACAGTATATAACCTTCGAAGGTAAAATACAATATAAATTGTGAACTGGATTTCACTAACGTTCAGATAATTGCAGGTTTCAGTTTAATAAACAGCATTTCAGCGAGTTTATAATTGTAACAAATGAATAATTATTCCAGTCTGTTGTGCCTACAATAATAAGAGAACAAAGACATTTCAGTCTACCGTTCTCTTTATTACTTGTTTTCATTCAACCAAAGAACGCATGCAGTAAGATTCACAGCATCGCTAAAGTTTTCCAGTTCAGAGGTTATTTACTGAAACAAGAAGAAATCAAGTTATAATTCTATTATATATTTTCTTTAAGAGAAGTAATATGTAATTATACACAGACTGAATGCAACCATTCAAAATAGAAGCACAACGCTTATTAATATCCGGAAAACAACGGTGATATTTGTCAAGAAATCTGAAATATATCGATAAAAATAAATAGTTTTCAACTTTGTTTTATCAGTTTACTTGAGGTTAATGTCTTAAATTCGTCTTTAATGTAAAATCCTTACGTTTTATAATTATTCTGTCATAGAACCGTATTTTTAAGGTTAAATTATTGCCAAATACAGTCAGTTAATAATTACGTGATTCATCAAACTCCAGTATCCATCACCGTAAAAGCAAATGGGTAGTGTGACCTGAAGTGCAAATTATTCCGTGTCAGTAAACAATCTAAGAAAGGCAAGGAATACGGTAATAGCCAAACAGATCTTCCAAATTATTTAGCTTTCACTCAGTAATAAAGAAATTTTCATATGTATATAAACCAACGGAAGTTATTTTCCGTTTTGTCGTACTAGAATCAAACATCATCTTCAAAGTGAAACTCGCCGGTCACAGCGGACCCGCGGTCTGTCGCGTGGACCTTATTCACTGGGACCGTGGGTTCGTATTCTACTCAAGGCGCGACACAATTGAAAAGAACACAATTTTTATCTCACCGTTTCTTACCGCCCTCCTTCGCGGTTTCTACAGCTACAATTTCCCAGCTGTTTCGTCTCTAGGCTCTGACTTGATGGAAAAAATGTATCAACACAAACAAGCCTGGAAGATGGCTGTCTTCAGAGTAGAAATTTACCAATTTTTAGAGGTGCTTGTCGCTTCCATCATCAGGACGATGAGTAAGCCTCGACCGTATTCACCTAACGGTCACCAAGTTTTGAAGATGGACTAAAATCTGAGTATGAACCACTGACCCAGCAGTTAGAAGCTCTTCCTCAAGAGCTTACGCCCCATTCTTTGTTTACGCCATTCTGTCACGGGGTCCGTGGCCCTGGTGTGTGCTGTGTGCGATGATATATGGGCTGTATGCCCATGTTCCCCTCGGCAGCGTGTCTGCTCTAATTCACGCCCCCGCAAGTAGCAAAGGGGTGGAGAGGGAGGGGTGAAGCTGTTATTTACTGTACATACTATTTTATATGCAGCGAGTATAGGCAAGCATTTTTCCTGGTTTTCTTTATTTTTCTGTCGCTGTACGTAAGAAACGTAATACGTATCTGCAGGAGAAAGAGAATGTTTCAGGAAACAAGGTGGGATTGTGAGAGGAAATATGGCAGTGTGTGATAAATGTGCAGGTGATGTATAGGAAACATCATTTCAGCTGTAATACTGCGCGAGTGATATAAATGTTAAAATAAGAATCGGACGGACCGCTTTGTACGTTGCTAAACGGCGTATTTATACCACGTATAATATTACACATGACGGTGCATGTGCTAATGAAAAGTCGTTTATATCAAAACCTCAAATCCTATGAGTCTTATTCATTATAATAAGCAGACTTTTGTGCTTATTATTTTATTTTTTAGTGTTCTGTCTGACGACAGGTCCAGTGTTCTGCCCAAAAAGAGTTCGCCAGTTTTGCAAGTCTGATTTTCATTTTGTATGAAACTTGGCGAACATAAAGAAACTCGACAAGATTTTTATAAACAGATGTCAAATTATTAATACAGAACTGCGGGAAATTATAATCCAGCAGGTTTGATATTTTGAACATCCACAACATACATGAGAATCCAAGACAGGAGGAATTTGTTTTCATAATCAGTAACAATTAATTCACGTGTAGAACAAGACGTAATCTTATATGTCCATATAAACTTACTTTTACGCTTATTTTGGATTTACCATTGTTTCTTAGTCCGCATGCTATACTTGCATGCTTCCGTTCTTGTCTTATCATCCGGTACAAACGCGTACGCGGTGTGAAATACGATACTGATTCAATTACATAATTTTATGGAAAAACTTTAAATTCACTATGAGTTTTCTTAGAAACCAATGTAATTTTCTATAAGCAGTGGCTTTCCAAGTACAATAATTAATGTACAGCAGTGCCAACAGCACGCAACACAATCTCTTTCGGAGTCAGAGGGCACTTTCGCCCCTAGATCAAGGGGTCAGAAATACACGGACGCTCGCCCAAGATAAAATCTTATCGATGAGCGACTGAAATTAAATTCAGACACGTAAGCGTAAGTAACGCATGTGCAAGTATTAATCACCATCCTCGGGGTAAACAGTAACAACGAAGTTTACCTCGTTCCATTTTGTTTTACATGTAAAGTGATACGAACGCGCTATCACGAACAAGATGATAAATTTTACTAGTTTCAACTTACGTGGTTATGACATTAAAAACTCAAACGAATTCATAAAAATTATACTGCAGATCACTTGCATAATGTCGGACGAAGGTCATTATTCTTTAAAACAGAGTTTTCTGAATAGTGCATAATATCAAATGGTAAAACCAATGAAGTTCTGAAATATATGAAATTATCTGAGCTCATCTGTGCGTATTTCGGTGTAATGGTTCATTTAATGGTAAAACATTCTGCATTCATTTCATACTGGAGAAACGTATAAGTACAATGGGAAAAAACTGGACTGCATAAAAGCTTATAATTAAGTTGGGAGAGAAGAGTTAAGCAACATTTTCACTTAATTCGTTTTTGTTTAAAGAATATGCAATAAGTTCGTATAGGTAAACACTTGTCTGATAAACTTTCCATTTGGAATGGGGTGAACGAGGTTTTTAATCACCACCAATCTTTTACTTTGATTTAGAATAAGCAATTAAGAAGATTCATTAAAACAAAGAAGAACTGGAAATAACTGGGAAACATCAGCTTCCAGTCTACGGTGATGTTAATTAATTATGTAAAAACCTAAATACAATAATAAAAAACAGAGACCCTAGTAAAGACGCTGGTATAGAATCAAGCGCAGAGGAGACAAAGGATGTGTTCATGGTTCGTCACCGGATTGCAGAACAAAATCTTTATGAGAAGGCGGCTAATAAATCGTTTCAAAAGCGCAAACATATGGGAATGACTGTATGAAATCAAAATATATTCACGAAGGTATTAAGAGCAGAAAAATTCGGATAATTCCTGCTACTATGCAGTTTAAAATGTAAAGTCTTCCCACTCATTTTCTGAAAAAATCAATATTATAGATAAAGTTTTATAGTTGTCTTGTAAGGGTGTAAATATATTTGATAATGCGGATGTGAGGAGAATATCTGGTGGATGAAGAGAGTTAAGAGGGAGACTAGAAATGATTACAAAGTTTTAATCGAAATTTCTGAAGGGAAAACCCACTTGATATTTCATGGAACTCGAAGATAGATTAACGTGTTCATAGAAGCCCATCACTGGACCATACAGAGTCGGATGAAACCACTACTCACCTTAACCTGACGATCTAGTTCAATGTTATCCTTCATCTACGCCAAGCGCTCCCAAATAACCTTGTCCTTTCAGATTTTCTAACTAAAGTTTCTCATATATACCATTCGTGCTACATTCCCCGTTCATCTCTCCCTTCTTTATTTCATCTCCGTAATATTAATCAGAGAAAAATATTCACATTGTGAAACCTCGCACGTGATCTCTATTAGGTCCAAGTATCCCCACTGTTTGTCCATCCAATAGGCCGAGAAGCCAAGTTCCACAAACATGTAATAAAACGAACAAATTCATCTTCTGTAATAAATCTTTACCAATCGGATCGATAGCATTTCCGTCATAATTCATACCAACACAGCAAAGAAAGTTAAAATCCCATAGAATTTTCTAATATCAGTAACTGGTATCAAGGACCTAACGTGGGCTGAATGATGAAGGTTATCGGGTTTCATCTAGAGGCAGTGAGACGAAGATTGCTTGACTCAGCTGCGCCGACGGTCTGTACTGAAATGAACAAAGACATGCAAGTTGGCCCTCAGAGCAACGTGCTGGGTAGTGGGAAGCCATGTACTGGCAGCAGATTAGTTTACTGCTGGAGGTTAAAGTTGGGCGGACAAGCAGGATCAGCTGCGAATACGGAATCCACGTCGTCTAATTAGCGGCACACAGAAGGTTCGCCGCTACTGTTCTAGTCGACGTGCAGCACGCTCACTCCGTCCACTATCGATTGGATCCAGCGAGATTTATCACAAAGAAAGAATCTTCTTATTTATATTTTTACGTCCATTGTTTCCCTTTGTATCTCGTAACGGTCAATTACATCACACGTTTTTCTTTAAATTCCTTCTTTCTGTCCCTTTACGACATACAAGCACTGTTTTCTGTCTCCCCTTCCACGTTCTTTGCTTCGACCATACTTTGCCCTACTATCCACGTGCCGTTAACAAACTCCATGGAACGTAGCGATTATCGAGACTGTTGCTGGCCAAAAACTTCCCTGCCTATGGTCGAACCTGGCAGTCCATTTACCGTGAGCACAACAGTACACCCCTGACCTCTATCCTGATGGAGTTCAATCCAGCCCACACCCGACTTCAGGCTACAATTTAACATCATCCTATAAGCCTATACAAGTAGGTAGTCATCTCTTCCCTTCAGGTTTCCTCACTAACTTTTGTATGCATTTATTGTTTCTCTTCAGCTTCATACCCCAATCACCTCATTTTCATTGAACTCATCGCACCTAAAATATGTGACGAACAGTACAAAAAATGAAATTACTCATTATAAAATTGTCCCCAGACTTCTCTTACTTCATGTCACTTACATCCAAATGTTGCCCTCTGTACTTTATTTTCAATCGCCATCAACCCGCGTCCTTCCTTTTGGCTTCAGTCTCATGAAAACAACACATAAATGCAAAGTTCTGTACCGTATTTGATCTCTTTCAGATAAAACAGAATGAGTCGAGATTGAGTGATACTTGTAAAAAGCATTCAAAGAACAAAACGAAACAAGTTATATGGTATGATTCCAGGTTCTCATTGCCCTGATGATGGAGGCAGCAAGCACTTCTGAAACGTCGGTAAAGTTCTACCAAACTAAACGGCGCTACAACCTAGAAGACAGCCATCTTAAAATCATCTAGTATTCAGTTGCGATTAGTCCTCTAGAACTAAAGAATTTGTTTTCTACGAGCGTGTTACTGTTAAAAATTAAACTATTTTGGTTGACACGACATGTGACAAATATAACGTACAGCCGGTCAATAACAGCACACGTGAACATAATTTCAACAAATATTTTTATATATTAATGAATCTTTATATCATCAGGTGTGTAAAAGTGGAGGTACATCCTTTCTGCGCCAAACTCTACTCTTATACTGGTAATATACGTCACTATTAGACCGCCAGAGAATCTAGTAAAGTTAGCAGAAGTTTGAGCAATGTATATTAACTTTTGCAGCAGTTTACACTTGAGCAACGTAGCGACGAAGAATGTTTTCCATCAGTGGTACATTTCGGTACAAGTTGCTTGTCATGAGTGCAGTTTCGCAACTTCACATACTTTGCAGTCCTTGTCCGGGTAGAAAAGGGTGGCACGATTCCAAGTGTTCCTTAATTTGATTTAAATTAGAGTTAAACCTTGTTCTTAAGCATTTATTACATATAGAAAACTATCTAGGTCACAAGAATGTGCCTCTGATTCTTTTTTGTTCAGTGTTTAAAGTACATATAATTGGGTTTAAGAAATATCTTCAGCGTTTTAAACTTCACATTAACCTCATTACATAATAATGACGGACAAATCTTTGAAGGCAAAGTTAAGACACAAAGACAAAGCCACGAAACGTTCTGTGACTCATTCCAGCAAGAAAGAGCTATGAGAAATGGAAGCACTGCACGAGGACATAAAAGATCCAGTTTGGCTCCAGATATGCTATTTGAAACTGCGCATCTCTCACTGATATTAATGGTCATTCACTGGAAATACATATATACAGATAGCAATCTTAAGAAAAGAGATGCTACCGCGTACAGAACGACGACTTCCGCAATTAAAAAGGAAAACAGTCAAAAATGTGTTCACAACAAAATTATCTTCTGAACCGTGACATAAAAATTAAGACTAAAAACAAGGATTATGAACTTGTTATTCCGTAAGATATACAAAAATTTATACATTTTTATCAATCACAGGATGGTTCCGAATATTGTTCATAAAGAACACCTTCCAAGGCCAAAACGGCGAAAGAAGTTTATTCTAATAGCCTCCTATACTTAAAACTATTACACCAGCCATACACACAGGCCCTCAAACACATATCTATTGAAACACTTCCTACGTCACAATCGGACACTGAAGGATATATCTGTATTGATATCCGCCTCTTTCACGAAAAATATAATTCTTAAATTTGTAAGAACATATTTCTGAAAATACGCTTATAAGAAATTTCTTCTAAACCGAAAGTAGGTACAGAATAAAATAAAATAATTATGACACTTTTAGCAGCCTGTTTCATATCGCATATAAAATTATTAAATTAAACATTCGGTTAAAAAGCCACTGTTTACGACGCGTGTAGATATTGAACAACCAAAATAAAAGTTAACTAACTTATAAAAAATATGAACATATACAAGTCTTTATATTAAACTACTGGTCAATTCGAGCACAATTACGCGGTTAACTATAATAATTAACTATAGGATGTAGGTACTTTCTGAAACATAACCCCAAAAGAACCACGCACTCCGGTGATAAAATGTTAGCACGAGCAGGTCTACCCCCATGCAATAAACTCTTCCACCCTCTCCCGTGACACTCAGTCACCCTGGATGCTACGTCGTTGATCACGCCAGCTGCACAAGAGCTGTGCTTGTGCGAATGTCGACGAGCAGAACAAATGTTCATTCTGGACCCGAATGACTCCAAATTCCAGTCATGGGCAACTGTCAGTCAATCATATGATCAAGAAACCTAGTTTTTTGGAAAACACGAAGGTCCAGCGCTATCAGTAGACACCTCGTAGTGAGCTGTCGTGAGCCAGCTCATACATTCCACTTCTCACCTAAGTATCGGTCGTGAGTGTTTCCAAACGAATTAAGCATTTCTTATTTCCGTATGAGTGGTCTATTAACAACCTAATCACTCGTTATTTAATATTATTAGTAAAATTCCATCTTCATATTTCTTACATTTCTTGCTTGCTTATTTAACGACACATTTTCAAGAGCACAGGTTATACAGTGTCCATTAGTGACGACTGTACATGCCGAATTTAATTTATTTTTTCAAAATATGAAGTCAACATCCGCTTAAAGACACTGTCTCCGTAGGTGCGTGCGTGAACTGAGTAAAACTACTTACGTTGTCAGCCACAATGACTGGTCTTCCGACAGAGGTTACGATCTGAACACAAAGCCTCATACCCATGTGAAACAGAGAACGGAACTATAAGCCACATTCTTCCTAGCTGATAAGCCAAAAACTGATATTCCACCACACAACTCCAAAGTCTCCTGGCCACATATTATCTACCGCGTTGGGTCTGATAATTACATTAGTAGCGAAGCCCACAAAGGCTTATCAGGAGCTTCCCTGCTTCCTTAAATTGCAGCGAGACGCAAAGCAAGGACCGTAACATTACACACCATTTGTGCCGCTAACATTGTCGACAACGTTTGTTTTCCGCCTTCTACCAGTAATTTAATTCTTATTGAGGAGAAACTGGCCTTGTGTGACTATAAGGCAGAATAAGGTAGCGGACCACACAATGTTATCTGAAACTCCCCAGTGCCCAGACCATAATGTTACCAGGCATTAACCCTGTCAACCGAAGCAGACGGACCCGCTGGGACACGAACTCTCACCTCCTCTTGCAATTTGCTTGTAAGTGTGTTTACAGTGGCCGAAGCGCTTTGGTCTACACGTCTGGACTATTTGTTGAGCTTTGTTTCGCCTGCTGATCTTCTCGCAGCATTACAGAATGCTTCATAAGGATGGCATCTAGTATGGTCAGACGAATTTATCTGAATCGTCATTGCAATATCGATCTACCTTCACCTCAAAACTAATTCATATGAGACTTGAGGTTTTAACGCCAGTGAAGATGTCGATGGTGATGTTCTGCGTAACAACGCAGAGTAGGCACGTACAAAGGTTTCGGGACTTGGAGCAAGAAATACTTTTGGCAAGTAAATTCAATAACAGTACTGCCTTTTGTGCTTACCCATGTGATAGAAAAGAATTCTGAGAATCAAATAATCTTTTGACGAAGAAATTCCAGATAAATACAAAGTATTTTTAACTTCGTAAATTCGATATATAACATGCATGCATACACGCTTCACCTGAGAGGCTATGCTAATCTTCAAACGGCATAGAAAATGTGAAGTTTTTTGTAGCCAATTGGATCTAAAACATTAATTTATTAAACTAAGAAAAAGTAACCGACGCTGGAAGATGTTCGTTACAAAGTATTTTGGGATGAAAAGTAAACAGAATAAGATTCAGATTATGTAACAAATGACGGTTAATTATAGACACGCAAACCCACAAAAGGAATTGCCGAAACAAAAAATTGCGTATTTTTCGAAGATCTATTACCATACATCGTTCCATCACACAACGTCACGGGGCGATAATGGCACTCGCTTGTGTGTCGGCCATGTTATTATTGTCGTTTTTAAGAGGCTGTGGTCACTTACAATGATATAACGGTAACACAAAAATATTCTGAATCTTGACTAACTGGTTAAAAATCTGACAGGAGGCAAATAGCATGGCTATCGAAAATGTTCACTTCATTCCGTTAGGAAGTAAAAGTGGGAGCTGATCGACTATAAGCTTCACAAAGACTGCTTCATGGTGTTATTCGGTTAGCTAGATCGTTCATTACAGGCCCACTTTTGGCAGATTTAAAATATTTTCCATTTATTTCCTTGGACGTGATAAGAGACCTATCGTTTCTTATAAATAAATGAAGTTAATAAAACGAGTAGCAAACGTTATTTGGGACAGCAGTAGGCAAACTTTTCACTCTTGCTGGATGAATTCTTTTAATAATAAAATAATAATTAATAATAGGTAAATCACTGTCATTTTCATAATACGGAAGACCAAATCAAGTAAAGAACAGAACATTTCACATCAGGAAACTTCCACTGTGTTCCTCCATCTCCTGGATTTTGTCACTGCCTATGGATTTACACTTGTGCACAAGAATGTTGATATTCTAGGCAACAGTTCAATTCAACTGAATGTAATGAAGGTACTTCTTACAGGCCTTCTTTATCTATAGAATGTGAGCTAATTCAGATTAGGGTCCATCTCTCACAAGACAGGCTATATAGGCCTGCATACGTTTACATGACTGACGTGGTGCTGCTGCTGTGTTAATCCTGTTTGCTGCACTGCAGTCAAGGGAAGGACTACCGAAGTGAAATGTGGAGTGGGAGTCGTGCAAATAAGGCTTTTGGTCGGCCAGTGGCAGTTGCTTGTCCTTTGTGTCAACGCAGACCTCAGCGCCTATTTGAGGTGGACCAGTCTCCTTTAATAAATCAGGCTGAACAAGGAACAATTGAAATTTGAACGCACGCTAGTCCGCCATTTGCCAACAGACGAGATTAATCACAATCGAGTTAAAATAAGATATTGGGGTTTTAAAATTATCGATGGCAATGTGAACTGCGATATTTCAGATGAAGTATCTGAACGTGAATTTATTTTCTTTCAATTCTATGCAGATTACATAATTATGTATTTATAGTTCGGAAGACATGCTTACATTCCAGTAAGTTAGTTCTGCTTCGTAATTTCTAAATATGTTTATGCAGCTATTAATATTTCTTGTATCTCAATACGAGAAAGGACTCTTGCTTTAGTTATATCTGTTACGTCACGCGTACATTATCTCATAGATTCATAGTTATTATTATTTTTCCACCATTCACTACGGGGAAACTTTCTCGTTCTTTTAATTACGCTCATTACGTTACATTTGCATTACCTCTATTTTACCATTCATAAAGACAGATGTGTATCTATCAGTTCTTAAGTGTTATAACTCCACTGGCATGTGACGTCACGACTGCTCTGTTATTTCCATTTTGTTCTGCCCGAACACTTTGTTTACCATAATCAAAAGAGCAATATTGTAATACGGACACACAGTAATCACATGCCATTGTTGTAGCCCTGGCATTATGTCCATTTGTTGTCAATTAGTCTATCCGTCAGTGTGCGTATGTGCGTGCATGAGTGCGTGCGTGTTTTCAAAGAGGCTGATGAAGATAACAGGCAGCATATTCAGAAGGCCTAGAGGTCTATATGTACGGGCGCTGTATACACACAACGGACATGGGAACGCATAAATGCGACCATGCATGTGAATAACGTGTACGAGCGAGAGGCAAATCTATTACAACGTTCGTGTAAAACTTTAAATTACAAGAGCCTCAAATCACAGGAAAACGCAGCGCCACAAATTTAATATCTCTGAAACAGGTCAACAAATTGCTTGCTACATGCTGATGGGGTGGAACCGCTTAAGGTGAAACGTATGAGGCTGTTTGTATCAAAGTGAGATTGATTCCCTCTTCGAAAGAAATACGCGGATCGTGAAACATTGGAAATAACGAAGCTTCTTTATTCGAACATTCAAAATAGCTTAATTTGTTTAAGACTCATCAACAGATTTGCACCACAATCTTTAAGACATTCGTCTGCACTTAAATCACTACGCACTAAAATCTAAAAACAAATATACGCTGTCGGTTACTGGTACGAACACAGAACGGGTCGCATGACACGCGAAAGTATAAAAGTGCTGTACACATTACGATGTCTATCGGAAATATAGTTTCAAGAAACAACATATACATTTACTTCCCAAGTGACTAACCACCGAAGTGTTTGGCAACAGAACTCAAAATTTTAGTACTGCAAATATCAAAGCCTGTCAACGGACGTGACAAGGTACTCGGCTAACCCAACTGATTCCATACCCAAGCATCCAGTTTTACTAAAATCTAAGCAGGTAGTAATAATATCATTCAATTTTTCTATCGGTATTTAAACTGCCCCTTTCTAAGAATTTTCCGTAATAAGCCCTGTAGGAAAGCACTTTGTACTAGTAATTAAAATATTACTAGAGTGATAAAATCAAGGCAGATGAGATGGGCACTGGAGAAAATAAATTCATAAAACTTTTGCCTGAAGTTAAGAGGCCACTTGGGAGACCTTGGTATAAGCGGGTAGATAATATTAAAATGGGCATAAAGGGATGAGGGTGTGACAATGCTTATTTACCACAAGCACGTATTACCGGTGGGCTATTGGTAGCACGTTAACAAACGTTCTAGGGCCATAAGCGTAGGAATACTTTGAGCACCTGACCAACTATTAGCTTCTCAAAAAAGAGTTACATTTCCTGTTTCCTATTCGAGCTACATATGCAACCCATCGCACACCGTAACTGTGCATTAATTTAACCACTTATTTAATCCATTTATCAATACATCCATTCATTAATCCAACGTTCAAAGTTCAGTTGTCACATTTCAGATGGGCATTATGATTTGAAACACACAAAGGCAAAGTACCTAGTCTAGCCTATAATACAATGTGAAGCTATTATGATGTGTGAGCGAGTATTATGAACGCCAAGTTCGGGTCATACAGTGCTTATCACCGCAAATACAACTCAGTCGCATCGATAAAAGCATACAGTCTGATAGATGGTTAGTTGGTCATTATACACCAAAGTTAGAGGCAAATAGGATCAACCATTACAAATCTCCTGGATCCCAGATTTCTCCTCCACACTACCCATCCCCACTACTTATCCTTTCGCCATTATGGGGTTTCCTCGCCGTAGCTGCATGCCTCTAACTTCCGCGTGGTTTTGCAATCATCGCCACAACCGGTTTGCATATTTCATTTCTCAACATGGGTTCGTGATGGCCTCACCACCAGCAGGCGAGTACTCAGCCCGATCCGGCGACAGAACGGGGGCCATTTTCAACCACTGCGGCTAGATGTTGTTACTTGAAGTGGTGAGACGAGCCAACCACTCGATATGCAATCTCAAACAGTGTCTAAGATCCTCTATCTAATCTTTCGGTAAATGCAGCAACCCCTAATTAATACACGTATAAAATAATTTGAGGTTTCTATAGTCGATCTTAACCTCAAACCGCCAGTGCTAAAGCTAGTGCTGATAGATTACACAGTTCCCGTTTTCTGCTTGACGTCGTAAATTTTTCATAACTCGGAGAAAGGAAGTGGCAGTGTGGCACTGAAACAGGAGACGATTGAAACAGAATCTTTTATTTTGAATACGTGAAATTAAATGGATTTCAGAGTAGACAAGCTTACTGCACAAAACTATAAATTAAAAAATTACAAAGAGAAGTACTTAAATCTGTTTAAAATTATGAATAACAGACCTGACTTTCGGACAGAGCAGAAGCGAGTGAATAATTTGCATTTATTGGAATAATAATAAAAGGCCACAAGATAAAAATAGGGTAAAGTATCATCCAACGTAGTAGGCACACAGTGTTATTAAAACGTGTTATTTGTAAATTTACATCTCCACTGTGATCTTGTGTTCTCGTTTACGAAGAAACAAACCAATTCATTTGTTCATTTGCTTTCTCAATTTTGGTTTGAAACGTTACATCAAACAGAAGCCTTAAAGCCTTATTTTGAAGGTACTGACAATGGTGTAATACGATATGGATTATCGGATTTTTGGACCTTGTCCATCAGACGATGGACAAGATCCAAAAACCCAGTAATCCCTAAAATATTACTAAGTAGACAAACACACAGCCCTTAAATAGTAACTACATGGAGGAGCTTATTCACCAAATTTTTCTGGTACTTTCAAGCTAAAAGGTTTTTTCATTCCAGTGGATTTCGCTGCCGATTTGGATGCGAGTCTTCTAGAAGGGGGTAGCAGTTCGATCCCTCTTATTATGATTTCGCGGTAAGCGCGGATAACAGGGTAGCACAGGGCAGTAGTTCTGGGAAAACCTGAATAAAAGGTGACCCTGGTTTCTCAGTCTGCAGTCCGACTTTTCTGACATCTGTTGACTTCAAAATTGAACAGTATTTACATTTGAGCAACAGACTTCCTTCCTGAATATCGAATACACAATTTTAAACGCCTCAAACCTAATTCGATGGCAGAATCAATAATGACACAGTTCGCTGGTTCAGATCCCATTAATAATTGGTCAACGAACATTGCTATGTAGTTTATAAAGGATGAGTGAAAAGTCACGCAACTCATATTTAAATGTTTACTGATGGTTACAATTCAATACACAATATCGCTGTGACTATAAAAGAGCTCACGCAGGTCACGTGATGTTGTAACCTCTTCGCGCTAGTTCTTCAGTAGTCTTCAAACAGAGTCGAAGCGCAAGGGCGTCTTTTTCACAAGTGCAAAGAGTGGTCACTGTTGAACACTACACGACCTCTCGTTTTCAGCTAACTTACCAGAAAGAGTTTAGAGATATATTTACAGATTCTCCTGTGCGGAACAAATAAGCAATATCTAGCATCGTGAACAGTTTCCGCGAAACAGAGAAACTTCACCAGTTTGCATCAAACATGAGGAAAACAATGAATATATTCATCACTGAAAGTGGTGGACACTTCCAACGCTTCATATTACCATGTTTGTTGTTTTCTGATTTCAATGTAATTTATTTTTGGACAAACAGAACGTGTGACGGGAATGGGTTTCGTGATTTCTTTCAGACTGTACTTGATAATACAGACTTCTTGTTGACAAGGCTACTTGGGAATGGAGGGTTGGATTATATTTCCTTGCATTTGGCTATTATATTTAACCTTACACAATAAGGGTAAGTAAATTCCAAATATGCGTACTTTGAAGTTAATTTTTTGCGGCAAAGTTAATCACATCACGCCATATTTCCTTGCATGTAATTCCTGGTTAACCATTTCAGACCCAAGTGCCAGTTACTTTCAAAGTGGTGTCTTTTAAGCTGCAACTGACATAAAAATGGTACTGTTGCTGTTTTGGGTCTAGTAGAATTGAGAGCAAATGCTAGTCAACTTCAGGCGATGCACAAGAATTCGAATTCGAATGAAAGAAATGATAAAGAAAGATTATGCTGGTGTGAAAAAACTAATAAATAACGAACAGAATAAGGAAAGATAATATTAAAAAGGAAAAAAAGAAAGGTAGAAAAATGCAAGAAAGAGAAACAACGAAAAGAACTAACTAAGAAAAAACGGGGGGAAATAAAATGAAAAGAAAGGAAGAGTGTAAGAAATATAGTTTAATGTTGGCTTGAAAATTAAACAAGCCCACATTGTTTGAAATGTTTCAGATACTGAAAATTACATTAGCTACCAGAAAATATCAAGCGTCACAGGTAAGCGACTTACAAGTCTCAGGGAATGTTTTGCCTACAATAGAAAGAAGGTGATGATTTTATTCGGACCACATGTCAGAATATATGTACGTCTCAGGTGTTGTTAATTAAGTAATTCTCATACTCAGTCTACTTGAAAATGTTGTTTTGAAATGTACCACAGTAATAAAAAGCAGTTCAACGCTAAGAATAAAATTTTTGCATATGAAAATAAGAAAATCGCATCGGTAAGTATGGGCGTGCGATCGGAGACGTTCAGAAAACATATATCGTAAGATACAGAACGGCCTGTGCTATTCTAAGGGGACTCAGTGTAATCCTCGGTAGCTAGCTATGAGAAAAGTGACAGCAGAGCATAATGGAAATATATGATATAAAATCCCCAGCACGAATAGTAACAGCATTAGCAATAGCGTTTCAAAACCAGTTGGAGGTTTAATATAACACACGTCATGGGGTTTAATGTAGCAATAACTCAAAATCTCCATAATGGCGTATACAGATGAAAATGCTGAAGTCAATATTGAAAAACCTCTTCTCAAAAGACAGCTAAGTTGAACGCGATATGTATGAAAAACTGGCACTAAATATTTGTTGAATTTCTTATTGGCATAGTATTTGCAAGTGAGACTAGTAATACGTATGAAGGCGTGTATGTTCAAAGTAAGAAAGGAAGGAAGAAAGACATACTTTGATCTCTTAGAGACTATACTTAGGCCATCACATATTAATAACCAATTTACTGTTCCGTAAAAGGATACATAAAGCACTTTATAAAATTCTGACGCCGGATTATAACATTCTTGACGGTATTCTATCAACGGACGTACAGCGTTACCGGTTATGTTCTGTCATCGAAAGGATAAGACTCATATCATAATCTGCGACATCACACGTGGCCTCATAAAAGTAACTATAGGATGATATGTTGTGGTGACTGACCTAGCACTCAATAAACACGCTGTATGGCAGAATGTGCTGTTTTACAAGTACTGCTAAAATTAGGCAGCTTTTGGGAATATTTCTAAACGAGATAAAATTACGAAAGCTATAAAGGAAAGGAGGACCAAAATATATAATTTCCTTTTTAATTTTATCGAACATTTTTCTCTATTAAGTAGTTTTTTTACAGCACTAGCAGTTATAACTTTCAAGTTTTAACACGATCGGTAATCTAGTGCGTACTGCCATTAGACATATAAGTAACATGTCGGTTTATAAATTTCAAATATCAACAGGAGATTTTCGAGTCTCACAACGGTGAAGTTGTCGATGTCGGTCTTCAGTTTTGTAATGCCGCGTGGACTTGTGGGTAGATACCAACGTTTCGGAGAGAAATATTGTAACCATTTTCAGGACTGAATTGTGGACTGTGTCCTGAAAATTGAGGTACTATTTCTCTATGAAATGTCATTTAGTATCTACTTTCAAGTCCACACAGCTCTCAAATTACAAAGGCTGGATGTTTCGGCATAAAACCAACATAATTCGCGCGATATCCATGTCATTTGCATGTAACAAAATAATTACGATAACAAAAGACTGTTAGCTTAGATTTGAATCAGAGACCTACTTTAGATGGAGCAGAAGTGCTAAGTACCCAAGCGCCTTTACAGGATATTAAAGTAGTAATAATGGGCGCTACCGCAATATTTATGGCTAACAGAATTACTGCAGGAAATGCCATCAAAGCGGAACGAGCGGCTTTAAATCATCGTATCCACTGTGTTCGAGATTAAACGGACTACACGTTTAGAGGAAGAGTTCTGGATGCCGAAGAAGTGCAGATAGGGGTGATGGATCATTCAAGTCAGAGTCATATGAACGTGTTTTCTCTTAAAGATTACCGGCGAGGTTAGCTCAGAAAACGTCTCTGTGGGCGCCTTCAGAAAGAGCGACTTAGGGAGATGAAGCAAAGAATTATGTGTGTGGCGGAATTTTTTCTTTTACGGTGGTAATTTTCCATCTGTGTGCTTATTTGCGAGACGACCTAGACAGTGACTGATGGTTTAATGGGTGTCTTCATGAATGGAAAGTTTAAGCAAAGAAAGAACATTCCTCAGAATCTTCGTGGTGCACTGAACCCCCTCCACTCTTACCGTTTTTGGTACAGCGGACACCTCCTCAAAATCATCCCCATAAATTTTTATGAAGCAGAGTTCTGAGTGACTAAACTACAGACAGAAGTTACAGTCCTTTCTGTCATGTTTTTGGTCTAACGTGGAAGTACGTGATGCGATGAAGAAACGTTTAAAACTTGCAACAATGCAGAATAAAAAATAAAACAGTCGAATTTACTTAACTCGCGGACCCTTTAGGCACAACTTGCGGGTCCCAGGTTTGGAAACACTGTTCTACGTTACGGTGATGAGACAGATACTCGAATCGAAACATGCGGGGGTGGGGGTCATTGGTCACTGGAGGAAAATGAAACGAAAAAAAGTGGAACCGCAGGTGATATACTGGTGATTACTTTCCGGCAACAGAATAACACGAACGACCTGCACCATAGATTTACACAGATATTAAATTATAAATACAACGTACTGCCTAGAAATTTAAGTAAAAATTAATGTCTATTCAAGAACTTAATATACTGATATGACGCGTTGTAAAAAACTGTAATACAAATATATTAAAATCAAGTGTTAACAAAGCTCTAAATTAGAATCAATTTAGTACGGACTGTTTAAGTCCTATGCCTTGAACAGACTTCGTGAAACTGTGTTCAGTTCCACGAGCGGCGACTAGACACGCGATCCCTATAGTCAAGAACAAAATCCTCAGAGATCCAACAATCAGCTCCCCAAAATACATTCCAGTGTGAAAAATTATTTCCGGGATCGCCCTTCATTTAGCACAAGAAGCTGAGATGGTTTTCGTTTGACGGAGACAGATGCAGACGACACACTCGATATTCCCAGGACTAAAGAGTAAACTACCTTTATTCTTGAAAGTGCCTGCGCAGCAAAAACCCTCGAGTTGATAAATATTAATCACCTAATTAAGAAAACCGTTACTGCTGGGGTACCCGAAATGTTGTCACCAATATCACAAAAGTAATCAAACACTATCTTGAGTCACATCCAGTTTCCATTTGTTTGTTTGTCATCAGTCTTTCGACTGGTTTGATGTGGTCCTCCCTTTTCGCCTATATTGCGCCAATCTGTTCATTTCCACGTATTTTTTACAGCCCACATCCTCAAAAATCTGCGTCACATATTCCAATATTTGTCTCCCCCCACAATTCTTGCCTTCAACTGTTCCTTCCATTACCAAATTAACCAATCCTGGGTGCCTCAGAATGTGTCCCACCATCCTATCTCTTCTTCTCGTAAGATTTTTCCATAGACTTCTTCCTTCGCCTATCCCGTCTAAGACCAGCTCATTTCGTACTTCATCAGTCCACTTAATTGTCGACATCCTTCTACAGCACCACATTTCAAATGCTTCTATCCTTTTTTCTGGCTTTCCCAATGACCATGTTTCGCTTTCGTATAGCGCTGTGCTCCAAACATATAACTTATAACAACTTATATTAACAATTAATTCCTCAAGCCTTCATTTAAATATTATCCCCAAAACTGTCTCTTCGCATGAGTACCTAAAACACACACAGGAAATTTTGACATAAGCCATTCTGGTTCGTACATAGAAACGAGAATATAATGCGTGCTCAGTAGGCGGAGGAAGCAATCTGTACCTGTTCAGATATTAAATTCCTTCCTCCAAATGCTTGTTTATCGTCCAGTGGCAGTCGAAGCAAATTCAATATATTTTGCGCGCTGTCCGTTGATGGTCAGAAATGATTATGATTTTCAATACTTGAATAAAAATGTAATTTTCTGTGGTCTTCCTTTCTGATAACGTAGTTCAGAATTTAATATCTCATAAGGTTAAAAGAAACACAAGTTGAAAAAATTAAACGACATTGACAATTTAATAAAAACCGATATTTTTGGTATCCGCAATACAGGCTTATGGTACCATCATCTTACTGTGCCCGTAAGTTGTTCAAATGACTCAATGATATTAATACAAATTGGTATGAACGTCCTGCCACTGTAGGCGACTTGAATCTTTGTGCTTTGATTTCTGACGTTAAAAGTGGCCCTGCAAACTTCGTTATCAAAGCGACACTAATATTAGTTGCTGTAGGATCATAGCGTTTTATAAAGTTTTCAAGAAACCAGCAATTTTTTTTAAATGAATGACGTACATGCTACATCTCTGCCCTTATTTCTGTAGGCGATAAATAATGAACTGGACCTAGGCATGTGCAACTCTCTATGGGAATTATAAATATTGCCTAAGAGCAAATTTTCTAAGACAACTGTTTCTGCGATTAAGCAATTACGAGTGCTTTTAAAGGCATTCCTTAAAATCTCAAAAAAATTAATGTCACAATAACTTAAAATTGGTCGCTTCCTTTCTCATTCCTTCCTATTTATCATTAGCGAACACTGTAACATTTGGCGTTATAAACGGCGCATGCAAGTAAAAGGCGTAGTTAAGTAACATGAAAATCAATCACTTTTCCACTTCATTTCCTTTCGTACTCTTAATTGCAATGTTAATTGGAAAATTGTAAATTTGAATATTCCACAATCTTTATTCCTTGCAAAGCACAACAGGAAACCGACGAGTACTTTAAGCACATTCCTAAAATAGCGTAAAGTATATTTAGACTGGTTTAGGCCTCATGTACACATATACACATTAGGCCGAAACTATGGAGCAAAAGGTAAAATTTCAAGTTGTGATATTCGCTAATTACGACAGCCAGTCTTTGACCACCAATAGCTGGAATATAAACGTCAGAAGTTCAACTACCGCCAAGAAATTGGATTATTCTGTAAGCTACCACACTCACGTCCACCCTGTAACCCAACCAGCATCCTTTTCAAAGAATATTGTTGGCCCTTTTCCCGTGGTAAGGGTGGTCGGATCTTGAAGCTGACCACTCGTCTCCATTGAATGTTGATATTAACGTATGGAGCAGTTCGTCCATTCCTCTTATTTTGTTACGCGGTGGTGTTTAATTATATATAGGGATAACATTGTCTTAATCTTTTAATTTCTGCCGCCATTCGACCGAGTATCATACCCAGACAGATAGGTGAAGGGTAGAGTCCTTCAGATTCAACTTTATCTCTGTTATGCATTGCAGTGTAAATAATTCAAATGCCAAGAGCTAAAGAAGGATCCGCGAAGCACAGAGCTTTCTGGATGTACGCAGGCAGATGGCGGACTCGCGTGTTGCGTTCAGCATTCGTGCTGCGCGCTCTCTCTCTCCCCTTTGTTCACGTGTGTAGCTCTGATTATCGTATGATGTTATATTTAAGCTCACCATTACTATTTCAGTATCTTTATCTATGAAGCTCAGAGGAGACTTTGTTCATAGTTAGCAACCCTGCAGCTAAGATTCCTATCTGGCTTCTATTCTGACATTATCTCTAACCGTATGTATTTGCACGTCTCTAAAAGCTAGAAACATCACCAGTCGGTAGATAAGTATTTATAAACCATTTTGACATTTACTAACCCTGCGTTAGAAGTATTAAAGGTCAGTTTCGGAAGTTCTAAATTTTAAATAATTGAGGTATGGAGAATGACGTAGTACTAAGTTGGGGGAAAATAGCAACAACCAGCCTCATAATTTGCTCTTTTTACTTAATATGAAAAGGTGACTGAATAACGTGGGAAGAGACGTTCAGGAAAAGTAGGTAGAAAATTATATCATCCTCTTAGCACGAAAACCTCAAGAGAGGCGTAGAGTTAGATGGGATGATGTTATTAGAATAAATGTTAGTCAAACAGGGTGTGAGGTCATAAACTGATTAAACTAGCTCAGAATAGGATACACACTTAAATCTATCGTGAAAACGGGAATAAACCTTCAGATCTCGACAAGAAAATGGCTGTCTTCTGGGTTGTTGCACCGTGTAGTCTGGTATAAGATTACAGACGTTTCAGAGGTGCTTGCATTTCCAACATCAGGGCGGCCCTAATTATGGAGGCAGAAACTCTGAAACGTCAGTAGACTTTGACTAGACTAAATGGTGCAACGACCCAGAAGACAGCAATCTTCATTTCGGAAATTGATTCTTCTTCCGCCATCACGAGACAGGTGGAGGACAGAAGCCTACTTTGTTAGACACCCTGGTTGAGCTAGTCTCAAACCTGGACGTCCAGAACATCACCTGATCACAGAAGTAGAACCTCCGAAACCTCGTTGTTTGGGGAAATATTTAGACGATGAGTAAAGCATAACAGAATAATTATAAACAGCGCGTAACACAGTCGTTAGTAGCCTTTAAAACTGGACAATTATTCTTGTTTATGAGATGGGTATTTTCAAATCGTATTAATTAATTATGCTAATTAAAAATTACTGTCTTCAGATTCTCTCCTCTAAATAAAACCAAGAACTGACAATTAGCAAAAGAAATGGCATGTAAATTAATATCATTTTAAAAAAGAAAACCTTGAGATAATTTTCTCTGCTAAATCATGAACTGCTTTTATCATGTTTTCAAAAAACCATCGAACAGAAAGTTTATAAATAGCGAACACTTGACCTCTATGCACGTGGGGAGAACGATAAGATGGACGTCATCATGAAGCGATGCTTAAATTCAGTGTCAGCATTCCTTACTTTTATCTTACCTCTGTTCGTAGGTTTGTAGTAACGAAACCACCCCAGTTAACAAAGTTCACAGAAAAAATGGTTTGCTCCGACCTCGAAATCACTATCTTTGGAATCGAGGTTGGCAGAAACATTCAAAGCACATGGCCGGCTTTCGGAATGAAATGATTATAAACAATTACCCTGCCCCACAAAAGACAGAAAAATGACAAAATGAAAGAGTAATGCAGCTGGAATGCTTTGGGAGTAACTGTTACGGGCACAGGAGCCTTTGTCACTGTAAGCTTTCAAACACCAGGAAATGCTACTTAATTGAATACGGACATTTTCATTAATCTCTTCCATTCTAGGAAACGTAAACACATTTTAGCTATCAAAAATGTTATTTGAATGAAAACTCGAGTATAAATTGAACACGCTTATGCTTTCAGAGAACTGCAATATTTTACACTTTCAATTCAAGCTGCACTGTAGGAATGTATTACAATTAATTAAAAGTTACAGACTGCGGATTTTGCAAATATCGTGTTGGATGTTCGAATTCCATCATCACCGTGGTACAGACGTACAGGTATAACTGTACGTGTGTAGCCGGCATTAGACGTCTCACTTTTGTTATACCTCTGTATTTTTACAGAATCGTCAATGAAAGTCCAGTCCCTAGTGGCACGTGCAGCTGGCAAGACACCCACTCATTAAGTATACATCAGCGTTTCTTGACCTATGGCACGCGTACCAGTGGTGTAAAACGACAGAAAACGTTTGCATACCAATAACAAGCTGGCTTTCTTTTGTGGTCTTTCATTCCGTACCACAGCGGAAAGGCCACGTCAACAAATAGTTAATCAAACCTTGACAGATAAACTCAGCTACAATAAATTTTCAGTTTAAATTAGCTTCAAGCAACATTGGGAATTACTTTGTGTTAATATACTGTTTATATTGGTTTTGTTAATGTAATAGTCGGCCCAGTTCTTACCTTTGACCCAAACAGGACTCGCAGGAGGGTTGGAATCCACATCACACTTCAAAGAGACGGGAATGCCTTCTCTCAGAGGGAATCCAAATCCAGGAACACGACTGATGGCAAACGATGGACTATCTGCAAATTGGAAAATAAAACATCGCATCATATGAACTGGAGGAAGGTATACTTATATGACAGAGCACTTCAGCTTTAGACAACTCCCCTGCTAAAGACGTGGTATCAATAAATTTCTATTGTCATTCTATAAAGTAATCATTAGGACATGAATGCACTTTTCTAAAACTAAACAATGTACACTTACCAGTCAATAAACGATAATTTTAATGAGGATTTGTAACACTTCTTTTTGAACCTTAAAACTGTGTTCTCATATTTGCTAAAAATAGCCATTACCTGAAAATAATTCCAGTCTATAACAAATCAACATCTCAAAGTACATTAAATAAATCAGATACTATTTTACACATAGACAATAAAATGTATTAGGCTTAAAAAATAAAATTATTATTAGTTTACAGTGGCAATTTCACATATTACAAGTTTTGTGAAAGATTTGAGGTTTTCACAGCGGTGAGTATGAAGATTTCTGTCTTCTGGGGTGTTGCGCTGTGTAGTCTGGTCGATGTTAACCAACGTTGCAGAGGTCATACTGCCTCCGTCATCAGGGCGATGAGAATGAAGTTTCTGTCTTCTGGGTTGTTGCGCTATGTGGCACATTCATCGTCCTGATGATGGAGGCAGTATGACCTCTGAAACGCCGGTAAACATCGACCAGACTACACAGCGCAACCACCCAGAAGACAGAAATCTTCATACTCATCGCCCTGATGATGGAGGCAGTATGACCTCTGAAACGCCGGTAAACATCGACCAGACTACACAGCGCAACCACCCAGAAGACAGAAATCTTCATACTCATCGCCCTGATGATGGAGGCAGTATGACCTCTGAAACGCCGGTAAACATCGACCAGACTACACAGCGCAACCACCCAGAAGACAGAAATCTTCATACTCATCGCCCTGATGATGGAGGCAGTATGACCTCTGAAACGCCGGTAAACATCGACCAGACTACACAGCGCAACCACCCAGAAGACAGAAATCTTCATACTCATCGCCCTGATGATGGAGGCAGTATGACCTCTGAAACGCCGGTAAACATCGACCAGACTACACAGCGCAACCACCCAGAAGACAGAAATCTTCATACTCATCGCCCTGATGATGGAGGCAGTATGACCTCTGAAACGCCGGTAAACATCGACCAGACTACACAGCGCAACCACCCAGAAGACAGAAATCTTCATACTCATCGCCCTGATGATGGAGGCAGTATGACCTCTGAAACGCCGGTAAACATCGACCAGACTACACAGCGCAACCACCCAGAAGACAGAAATCTTCATACTCATCGCCCTGATGATGGAGGCAGTATGACCTCTGAAACGCCGGTAAACATCGACCAGACTACACAGCGCAACCACCCAGAAGACAGAAATCTTCATACTCATCGCCCTGATGATGGAGGCAGTATGACCTCTGAAACGCCGGTAAACATCGACCAGACTACACAGCGCAACCACCCAGAAGACAGAAATCTTCATACTCATCGCCCTGATGATGGAGGCAGTATGACCTCTGAAACGCCGGTAAACATCGACCAGACTACACAGCGCAACCACCCAGAAGACAGAAATCTTCATACTCATCGCCCTGATGATGGAGGCAGTATGACCTCTGAAACGCCGGTAAACATCGACCAGACTACACAGCGCAACCACCCAGAAGACAGAAATCTTCATACTCATCGCCCTGATGATGGAGGCAGTATGACCTCTGAAACGCCGGTAAACATCGACCAGACTACACAGCGCAACCACCCAGAAGACAGAAATCTTCATACTCATCGCCCTGATGATGGAGGCAGTATGACCTCTGAAACGCCGGTAAACATCGACCAGACTACACAGCGCAACCACCCAGAAGACAGAAATCTTCATACTCATCGCCCTGATGATGGAGGCAGTATGACCTCTGAAACGCCGGTAAACATCGACCAGACTACACAGCGCAACAACCCAGAAGACAGAAATCTTCACCACAATTTTTGGTTGCAGGCAAATTTCTTCTTTGATTGGTTATTTCGAGACGCTGTATTGATTTTAGAAACTGTTTACCGTCAAATGAACCGACTATACGCAGTTAAAAGCGGACTGAATAGAAGCGGTTGCAGAATATTTAAAAGTATCATCATCATTTATGTCCGTGACCATTTCAGAAACAATGAAGAATATCAGGGTCTATGTTAACTGATGCGTCGATGCGGTTTGTTGTGACATGTACCGGCAACCAAGACCCATAGCGCGCTGCTCTCTCATTTGCAAGCAAGCGGCTTATTCCGACCCAGCCGTGGCACAGTACTTTCATCCGACATTGCTTTCAATTGAATTCGTGCAGTTGGACCGGGTGGAATTTACTGCAGAGAGGGGTTCAGAACCACGTGTGCAGCCCATTACACTTTGTGACCTCTAAAAATAACTGGCATCCACCAAAGTACTTGAAGTGATCCCACCAATCACAATCACAGCAATTGAAGTAGAACAAACAGACAAGCCACGCCCACTCTCTCCCGCTCTCTTACTGATTAAGTCTCCGACTGTAAACAGTCATTGTTTTTTCTGTTGATAGTTTTCCAAACGCTTGTAACTGTAGCTGTCTTCTGGGTTGTTGCGCCATGTACTCTGTTGGAGTTTTCGACGTTTCAAACGTGTTTGCGGCCTCCATCATCAGGGCGATTAGCCCTAATAAAGGAGGCAGCAAGAACCTTTGAAACGTCGGTAAACGTCTACAGACTACACGGCGCAAAAACCCACAAGACAGAAATCTTTATGCTCGCCGTCTTGAGGACTTCAAACCTCATCTTAAAACTACTGTGTTGTTCTTCTGGGTTTTGTGCCGCGTAAACTATTCGGCGCCAAAAACCCAGAACATCGTGTTCGTCCTCACCGCTGTGAAAATATTAAATCTCACATTTGAAACTAATTAATAAATTCAATATTACATCACAATTTTAAACTTTATTGGTGCGAGTCCTAGCTATTCAGCGTCGCGTTTGTGAACTTATCCATGATATCGTCAAGATTTAAAAATGTGATCAAGGTTTGACAAGTAGCTTCCGGTTTACGGAGAATTAACCAAGATAACCTCAGCGCCAGCAGCCACCATTCACCGTTTGTTTGGGATTTATAGCTAACAAGCCCTGAAATATAGTTTAAACTCAGGCAATGGTGTTATTTTATACAGAAATAAAACAAATGTGGATTAGGGATAAAGTCGACGAACCATAAGGATGTTTGGCAGTAAATAAGGCGTTTAACCCCCATTCGAGGTCTGGAAATGCCAAATGGGCTTAGTGCCAAATGCTCAAAAATGATTTACTGCGTAATTAATGCCTTAGCCAACAGTGAGCACAACGATTCGTAAACTAGTAAAATGGAAATACAGACTCTGGAACGTATCTGCTAATAAACTTGGCTATAGGTCATTCAGCTTTCAATATACAGAATGGTTATAAAAGAATTACTATTGCTAATGATCATTACGAAATTTATACTACAATTACGTACACCTTTGGTCAAGAATTTAGAATTTAACTGTTCAATTGCACATAAAGAAAAATATATTGGTCCTCGACTACTTGATATTCTTATTTGTGGTTTATTTAACGACGCTGTCAGTAAGTCAGACTTATAGTTTATAGAGAAAACAACAGGAAAGGAATCTCCAGAGTATCATAATTATATTCTTCGTAAAGAACTACCCCATCGTTTTAAGTAAACAAATACATGATTCTACTGTTAACAGCATAATTTCAAAACTCCTTGACAGCAGACATATCTTATCACAACAAAATCCATTCTTGCTGTGCCAACTTTGAACAATTCCCTGAATGTACCTGTAAATTTCCGACACATTCACGCCGTAGCTATAGGAACCGCATCGCGCACGCTATAACGCGAAGCAAATTCCAGAAATATGATCAATTCAATTTCAAGAAGGAAATACGATATGGCTACAGCCTGACAGGCAACTCTTGAGTTGGGCCAGATGTTAGAAACCACCTCTCTTTCTCGCTCGCTCTCTCTCTCTCTGCAAATTCATTATTTAAGAGGATGCTGTCCTGCACGGGGCACCAATTTGCTTATACTGATGGTAGCTTAGCCCAAGAAGCGCAATTGTTGAGGCCGCTTAAACACCGATATCACGATATAGAATTTGATGTTTACACGGCGGTGAGTCTGTACATGGCTGTCTTCTGGGTTGTTGTTCCATGTAGTCTGGTAGAGGTTTACCGAAGTTTCAGAGGTCCGTGAAGCCTCCATCATCAGGACTGTCGGAAGGGGGGGCCGCGTCGAATGTTGAGATTTTTTTCAACGTTTCGACAAACAATGAAGTTGCCATCTTCAGGGCGAATGTTTGACCAATCATCGACAAGGGTGTGAAAATAAGCGGTCGGACGTCTTTTAACAAAATCACAAACGTAGTGAGACATACCCAGGAACATCCGCTTTGTGGTGTCTGCTGCAATTACGTTACCGTTCTCGGTCATGTGGAAACATGATCCAGGTATGAAGATTTCTGTCTTCTGGGTCATCAGGACGATTCATCGCCCTGATGACGGAGGCAGTATGACCTCAGAAATGTTGGTAAACATCGACCAGACTACACAGCGCAACAACCCAGAAGACAGAAATCTTCATACTCACCGCTGTGAAAACCTCAAATCTTACATGATCCCAGTACTTTAAAGAAATCAGAAAGGGAAGCCAAAAGAAACAATTCTCCAGACATAGCTTGAATCTCAATTTATGTCGAAATGGAAGATGAACTGTTTCTTCGGTGGAGACGCCTGATCGGAATAAAACCCACGCGTAATAGATTCACTTGCACCATCCACGGAATAAGCAAACGAGACCGACGAGGCAGAGGAGAACCGAAGTGCCCAGATTCATCTGAGGACAGTGCACGATACTCAGTCCATCAGATTCCATAGTAAGTGAACTTGCAGGTTCTCAAGACAGCGAGTATAAGATGTCTTCTGGGATGTTCCGCTATGTAGTCTCGTAGTAACTGGCCGACGTTTCAGAGATGCTTATTGCTTCCACGATCAGATCATCAGACCACGCTCACATGTTACTCAATTTGTTTACAAATTTGTCGATTTATTTTTATTAACTACTCAGTTCAAATAAAATATTTAAATATAATATAAAACGATGCATACAAACAAAACTGTTTAAACTTGTTTTGCTTGTATGCATGATTTTATATATTTAGATAACACTGCACGGTATGCAAGGTTTTAAGATTAAAATATTTAACTTCGGCAGCGGTAAATATTTAAAAAAGAACGTGGACCTCAAAAACACATAAACGAGCCTCGGGTTAGGAGACCTATGCTACATGAATTGCATTAATATTTATTCAGCGAATGACGTTTTCTACATATGAGAAGCGTACTCATATTTACACAGGCTTTTAAACTTACGAGTATGTATCTTAGCCAGCTTAAATGGATATCGGGGGATCTTTCCAAGGGGGTAAAGCAGTGACGGGGTGTAAAGCTGACCATCAGCTACATACAATGCAGAAGTAAAAAACGAGTAGAGTTGTACCTTCACACGTCTTCAGGGACATAACTGTGTTAGCCTACATCGCAACACGAATAATAAATTTGTCTGTTCCGTACGAATGGAAATCCTTTGATACTTCGCAACCGAAGGTTGGACAAAGTCTGACAGCACAGACGCATACTACAAATTGGAAACTGCAAGTGACCAAGACTTTGTCTCCCTAGGCCATCACGAATTGGTTATTTCTGAATTATACACATCACGAGCCACTGAACCATGAAATAAGGGAACTGATCAGGTGGATAACCTAGATAAATCAGAGTACGAATGTAAATCATGCATACAATTAATTATCCAACCTAGTTATTCCGAAATAGTGATTAACATCTGATAATGGCGAACTATATTACGAACGTCAACGAAAAGTAAATCTGTATTAATTATTGTCTGCATTCAGAACGCTGATTCTACTTCAATTGCATCTTCTCCTGGTCCAAAAGTACTGAATATTTTCATTAATTTCATAAAAATGCTCAGAAGAAGGTTTTATATTGCAGCGTACAGCGTTTAAACTGCATGAATTCTACTTATTTTACATCATGTTTTTTTTAACAAGATAACACTCGATTGGTGCAAAGCCATTTTCGGTCAGAATTTTTCTTCTTATAATTACATTGATCCTTAACAATGTTACAACCAAATGACGAGTTTTCATTTAATTTCTTGGTACAATCACCATGCTACTAGACGCCACTCATCGGTTTAACAAATTATCATCGTACAATCAATAATATCGTGGTTGTGCGAAAACTTGAGGTGGTAGAATGCTAGCAGATTTACCAACGCTTAATAAAAGTGTTGAAATTCTGACTGCTAGTATATACTGGGGGTCCCATAAGTCCAGCATCATATGAAAAATTCATATTTTTCTATTTCTACAAACCATAATTCATGTTATTCTACTTCTACAAACCATAATTCATGTTCTTCTACTTCTATAAACCATAATTCATTTTCTTCTATTTCTATAAACCATAATTCATATGTTTTTTATTTATAAACCATAATTCATCTACTTCTATAAACCATAATTCATGTTCTTCTACTTCTATAAACCATAATTCATTTTCTTCTATTTCTATAAACCATAATTCATATGTTTTTTATTTTTACAGGCCACAATGTCTCTGAGCAAGGAAAAACAAACAAAAATAATTCTACTCATAGGAAATCGGAGTCAAAGAGAGGCCCCTGCTGAATTTAACAGACTGTATCCAGACCGCGAGCCAATAACACAGAATTGTGTTAGCAAACTTGTTGCAAAATTTAAGGAAACAGGATCCATAGAAGAAAAAACCACGCAGTGGACCTTAAAGGAGATCCACTGGAAATTAGGAGTGTTGAACATCTGCGGCAGCGCTTTATTGAGGGATGTAACACCATTACTCCTCATATCATTCACCATGTGTTTGATGACTGGGTATCACGTCTGAATTTGTGTATTGAGAACAATGGTGAACATGTCGAGGATGTTCTGTGAATAAAAGCTTTTATTTTGGCTCTTTTAAAGTATTTTTCCTATGATACTAGACTTACGGGACAAACTGTATTAAGAAAAACATGCAGAAGAAATCTTTACTCTCGTAGTGGAAATTCCACACATAAATGGATAAATGTGTATAATAATTTATAGTTCTTAACAGCCTCACCGTGTATATTAAAGATATTAAAGGGTTTCAAAAAAATTATGAGTCATAATAAATTCTTTCCACAACTTCCTGTTCAAAACAGTAGCTCTAAAATATAACTCCAGTGCAACATTACTAGAAAGTAATTGACTTTTCTCCAGATTGTACAATAAGTTTGGTGTGCTTTCTTAAGCAACTTCTGGAGCAATTCAATTCAAGATTACCAACAGCTGAATTGTTAGGTGAATAACACTGGTGCCTCTTGACGTATTTTCTGTGCAACAAAACAGAATGCCGTAACATTTATACTGCTTCGTCACTGACTCCCAAAACTGAGCGAATTTTACAGCAGAAAAGAAGGTCTTTGAAGAACTTCAGGCGCATATTTCACATTAAATGTTGATGACTACAAAATAAAATTTATATAATTTAGTAATAAGTTTATTGTAAAATTTCCTATAGTGTATATTTCGGAAACGTTTAAGTGCATTGTTTCACACACCACGAAGTTTGCACACGCGTAGACTTTCACCGACAAGATCCTCAGCTTAGACACTAACACTCGAAGGACATAAATACAATAGTTCCCCATGTGCAGTGCAAACTCTGTAACATATTATCGTTTCAGTGTATCTTGACTACTGAAATCAGTATGATGAAACTTTTTCAACAGAACTGCCAGCGGTCTCAACTCGAAACATTTATAATTAATGTGGCTGACGGAATGAAAGGTTTGCGGCCACAGTTTTAATCATGCATGATTCGTAGCTTATCTGGTTCATATTAGCAAGAAAAGAGAAGTTTCAAACACACAGAAGCACTGACTTCTCAGATATAAAATATTTATACCTTACACTTCTACAGCAAGGGGGATAACAGATTGAAGGCGTTTGAGAATGAAGCGCTGCTCTGAGGGAAATGTTGAGAAATAAGGGAGAAGGCAACAGTGGAATGAATAGAACTGGACAGTAAAGTTCCTTATAATTTACACTCTTTTTAATTCAGCTGTCACAGTGTAAACGCCCTGGCCTATTCTAACAAAAGACTAATTATGAAAAAGAATCCTTTAAAACGCTGGTATGATTTCTACGGCAGGTGATCAGTCATTGTTAAGGAATCTTTCTACATAGAAAACGTGGACGTACATCAATACCCGTGCGGGATTTCACTACGAGATCCCACACATCGTGATCTATTTATGGGTGCTGCCGGTAGCTCAGAGAATTTTACGCCAAATGATGGGATTATCAGTGAATAATGATTTGGAAATGACGCGAATGGAAACGGCGTTTGTATTATCCAAGAATTTGCCTGGAGAGTCTGAAAAAGAGCCTGGGGAAGTTCAGTTGCTGGAACACTCGAAGACTAAACGACCACTGTGACTGGTGCAGTTGTTCTGGATCACATGACACTGTTAGGTCAAATGAAAAGATATGGGATGAACATGTTACACTCATCAGAATCAAGAAATTATTGTTATCATTTTGGTTAAAAATTTGACAGGATGAGGGAGCAATTTGGGAGATTTAAGTGTAGATATCAGAAGAGCATAAAATTTCAATTATTTCTTTCGTTTATAGATGCTTATTAAATTACGTATTTAATGCTTTCATATTTTCGTTCTTCCAGTGTCTCGAAGGATGTACTGACAGAAATGCAAAGACAGGTACATTATTGTGTGCAGACTTCTTTTACGGATTAGGCATTCTGACATTTTCTGATACAAAATTAATATTATTGTGTGCAGACTTCTTTTACCTTAGATTTTACGGATTTGGAATTCTGACATTTTCTGATACAAAATTAATGTTCGTACAACGACAGCGGATGCAAAGTTTAGAAACTCTACACAAGCTCCGACAACAGAGACTGCGGTACCCTTTCTCTCGATCATTCTCTCAGTCTCCTTCCTTACACGCACAAATTCATAATGGCATTTTTATACTAACTACATATCACATATAAATTTCAACAGTCACAGACAATCCTTTAATTGTGTCATAAATATGCATCAGCTTCATAGCGACTGCCATTAATTTATTTGTGTTAGCTGCAATGATATTCTTCATTTTAAGATTCAGTCAGACTTTAAGAAAGGTTTGTTTTCAAAATCTCGAAGCAGCAGAGTTTCTTCTTTACACCCTGCTCTCGTCTGTCTCTTCTGTGATACAATTACGTAAACACTAAGTTATCTATTTTCACAAAATTTAGCATGGAAAGCATTCCATTAGAAACAATCTCATATCGGCAAATCTCCTATCTTTCGACAATCATTCTCATACGGAGATCGTCCGAAACTGTAAGGTATGAATAACGAAAAGAGCTTTTATATGAAGATCTTTGAATAATGCAATAACCCTGGTTATCATGGTAAATTGATAGTAATACAGGATATACACAAAAGAATGGTGCGGTTTCAAAAGTTGATAAAAAAATTATTTCTCAACTGACGGTGTATGTTGTGCCCGTGTAAGGTGAGAAATAATTTTTTTATTAACTTTTGAAACCGCACCATTCTTTTGTGTATACCCTGTACAAAAGGAGCTTAGCAACCATTTAAAAATCTTCGTCTGATGGCGACGTTTAATTAATAATCGAAAACTGATGCGTAAAATTTATCTTGTGAATTGTCACACAAACGAATATGTCAACAAGAAATAAAGGGTACAATGGGTTTTAATCTTTCGGAACCGTAAAATACACAGGTTGCGTCCTAATGGTGGGAAGTTCACTGTTTACAGAGATGGTGAACAGATGCAAAGAAACAGCGTTAAAACTTCAATAGATGTGTGATCTACATCAATTAATATCGGTGTGGAAACGGGACAGAATATTGAGGAATCAAGATCTATCCTATGTAGGAACCACCCTGAAGTAAGTATTGACCAATGAAAACATGGAGAAATTCAGAAACTTCATTTTCTTGATACACAAAAAGGAAACAGGTAGTAATTACCTTTCATTCGAAATTCTAAAAAAAGAACGTAGAAAGAAAGAAAGAAAGAAAGAAAAAGCAAATACCAGCTCTTAACAGAACAAAGAAATTTCTGTTCTGTGCCAACATGTACATCGTAAGACGAATATACAACATTTGAGGTGTACGAGAGCTTACGTTCTTGTTTGTGCCAGTGTGATCGAGTTAACACGTCTGTGTGACGCCAGCGATTCTCTGCTCTATTTGCTGAACTTCCGTTCCCGGTTAAACAAGATCTCTAATGAAGACTTACAAGAGCCCCTCGTTCATTTAGATATGCATTACAAGAGGCGACTCAAACACACATGCAGAAGTGCTTGCATATTCAATTGGAACATCCCATTCAAATATTTGACTACAGCTTTGTTACTCTGACGTAACGAACGATGCAATAAAAATGGATTTCAATTTAACCATGTTTGCCTTATCCACTTCACTTCATGCGCCCGTATAAATTGCGCATTTGGTAGCTGAAGACACTTCGGCCCACATGTGGACTAGGAAGTTGCTTTCTGGGTCAGCACACTCTCATCCCTCTAGGCAAGCAAGGGTGTCTAGAGCAGGTTTCTTGAACTAGAATCTCTCTGTTAAGTTTCATAGCGAGCCCATCACTTACTCTGAAATTTACTCTGCCAGTGTCACAATGTCCGTATCTTCCGATGTCTGAATGTCTACACGTTGAATGTTGCTATTATAGCGCCGATTATTATTAAAATTATTGTAATTATTTTACAAGAACTGTAGAGAGACATATTTACTTAGGTTAGTTTGTATAACTTCGGCTTTCGGGGATAAGCGAAGAAGGTAAGACAAATGTCAAAGGCTCTCCAACTTTTCGGAAGCACTGAAGTTGCCATCATCAGAGTGGATGTCTGGGGGGGGGGGGGGGGGG
>NW_019060426.1:411851-425789 GCF_000696155.1 Zootermopsis nevadensis
ACAATGAGTAGGACGTTAAGAACGTGTTTAGACGAACAGAGAACTGCGGTGCTGCCCGACAGGGACCGATCACGAGGTACAGTAGCGATATCATTGTTAAGAGAAGTGACTCCTTTCTTTTTAATTTCCTACAAATAAGGGTTTCATTACGTAAAATTTAGGAAGATATGCCTGTAATAGCAAAGTTGAATGTGTCACGCAATTTAAATTGTTAGCACAAAGAAAATAGATACGAACGGACATCTGGACATCATGATGCAATAAGCCCATACGGCCAATGAAAGTGGGCTGATAATTTTAATTACGAAGAAAGAAAGCCACGATAGTAGTTATTAACTGCGTCGAAGTGTTCTATTTTAGTAGACAATGAAATTGAAGCGCTGTCCCCAAGTAAAGAAACGACGGCTTTACGCATTATTAGAAACTTGTATGGTCGCCTGGCAACCAGAACGGAGACACAGAAAGAAAGAATAAAAAGATCTTATTTATATGACAGATTACCAAAACTGCACCTTACTGATACATTAACGATGTTCATTTCTCATATTTACCTTCAATATTTTCGTGATGTATAAAGATGTTGTTCTTGTTGTGATTTTCGAAAATAATTTCAGAACTACTTCGAAATATCGAGGATCTGCAATGTTTAATGAAGTACGACTTCAAGCCGGTGTTCTATGGAGGAGGAACAGAAGAAGACGATTTCCGTCTAGCTACAATCATTAAACAGCTGCTCCTCGCTCATCACTCTGTGGTGGGAAAACATCAAGTTTGTTGAAGACGTGGATCTGCGGTGGGTCTGAGGGTTCCGTCCCGGAAGACAGACAAGGAGTGTGAGGTCGGTAGAATCCATTCAGGGTAAGGGCGGGTTGAAGTTACGGTGGTTCCATTACTCCAAAGTCTTTCAAGAAGGAAACAGAAAACTTCTCAGGTTAAAAAATAGTGAGAGTTCCAACAAGTGGTAGAAATTACAACGCTGAACTTCGCTTACCTCCTACTAAATTAGTCTTTATGACGCGGTGACATTCCTGTGAATGCTATTTCTTCTTTTAAGACTGAAAATTTCTCTGGAGCGGCTAGCGAGTCCCTCCCACAACCGCCACACTTTTTTCTATACTTTTAATAGCAGCGTGCCCGCTCACAGTGTTACAGCAAGGAAATCAGACAGACGCTTACATTTCTTAT
This sequence comes from Zootermopsis nevadensis, assembly GCF_000696155.1. The sequence goes on from NW_019060426.1 coordinate 413,037, forward strand.
GAAATATTATTGCCTGAAAATATGACCTTTCGGTATGCATCGATGAATATTATAAACAAAAATATTCGTACAGTCAACATTTTAAACAAGGACTCGGATACAGATCGAATCCAGGAAAAAGTTTCAGGTTTATGGCCTTGTTTGTGTAATCTCTCCTTTCTAAATAAAAAGTTTTGGTCTTGGCGCTGTTTTATCATTTTGCTTAGTTTTTGAGTTACAGAAACCACCCTCTATGGTACTACAACTATGGGTAATTTTTAGCAGTTTTGGCCTTTCTTAAACATCTTTCAGATTCCAAAGAATAATCATGCCAAGTTTAGCGTAAAATAGTGTATTCGTTTTCGAGCTATAAGCGAACATATTTGCACAGAATTTCAATTTCAATACATGACTTAACGGTATGATGAAGTCGCTGACAGCGCTGACCGTTCCGTCTGCGGGGTGAATGGTCTGTGACACACAATGATCCACGGAACACAGAACTTTGCTGGCTTTCTTTCTGTTATTCTGCTGTGGCAGATGCGACGTGGTTATCTGATCGCCTACGCTACAAGTCCTACGGATTACGGGTGAAAATTTAGAGGAGACCGAATCTCGAATCGGATTGTAGCGCGTCAGATCGAACAACGGAGAGCGTAATAAATACTTCTTGGAGAATAGAAAAATGGCTGTATTCTGGGTTGTTGCGCCGTGTAGTTGTAGATGTTCGCCCTGGTGATGGAGGCAGCAAGGACTTCTGAAACGTCGATAAACTTCTAACAGACGACACGGCGCAACAGCCTAGAAGAAAGCCATCTTCAGACTCACCACAGCGAAAACCTCAAATCCTACACTTCTTAGAGAATGCTAAACGACAAATTCTAGAACGACTGGTTTACATCCTGAAGATCTGGGATATATCCACACGCGTTTCGCTGTTCCGACTAGTTTTACCTACTGTATTTTATTAAGCCAGTCCTCATATTCTTTTGACGTGTGACAGAATGCTTTTATCGATACTCTGTAGCAAAAAAGGTGTCGGTGACATTTGCATGAAGAAAAAAATTATTTATTTCCTTGCAGTGCACTGAAATGTTTTTGAGGAAAGAAGCATGATAAATAATAACTACCCTTTACATAAACAATAATTTTTGGCAACACCTTTGCCTTTGATTTAAAGATTTAAAAAAAATACAATTGTTCTTGAGTGATGTACCCAAATTTCATGGAAGCACGAAAAGAGTATACGAGGCCAAATATTATTTAAAAAACTGAAAACACATTAAGTTTCCAAATTGTACGATGACCATGATTCGATTTGGTTAGACTACCACCCAAACATTAGCGACCTTCAAGATTAATGATTAAACCTAATTAATCAACAAACAGGCACTGTGTAAACAGAAAGCGAAGGTTTAACACGGCTGTTGCTAAACGTTTCGAAACACAGGCATTTTAACGTTAAGTTGTCTTACACATAAGAGCAGTTCCCAAGGAGAGCCAACCCTTTTCGGCTGTTCGCTGCTACTTATTTCATATATCCACAGCTATCTTTCATTTCTCGAGACCATATCCTCTTTGAGTTACCAATGAAATTTTAAAGTAGTTTCATGTTTAAACGCACTACACAGTAATCAGGAGACACTCGAAATGAAGTTAGTGCGACACAGCTTTAGCACAAATTGCTAGAATTTCTACATTGGATTAGATTTTCGGATTAAGACTTGACTTCCTTTACATTGAAGATGATTCTGAATTTCTGCTCGCCATCTCACAAAAATAACTCTCCTCAGACGAACACACCACTGCAGTTTGCAAGCAGTGCTAACAGTTAAAGCAAATCAATGTCAAAATGTCAGAGTATGGCTGGCTCAGGAGTGTAGCACATAACAGTGTACACTCTGTCTTTAATCCGCGCTATTTAATAAACGAACATCAATTATACTGTAATATATTCACGGCTTTTATGTGGCAAGCAAATTATCAATATCCATAGCAGTCCATTAGGAGAATCTCTGCAGCACACAATGTGTGTTTTAGTTCAGAATTACTAGGCTTAAATTAATGTAAATGTTTGGAAACCGATATGAATGAACTTGGTAAAAGCGGATCCGTACACAAATCGGTTATGTGACGATCCGACTGCTGTACACCTCTGACAACTAATGCATGGAGCACATTATTTATTTAGAAGCTGATAGTAGCTCAGCTAGGCAAGACGTTACCGAATTTTATGAGATCAGAGGGCTCATTACCGTATTCCTCGCAGCCTGACAGTGGACCCTATTTCGAGGAAGCTGAAACCTATCAATATTTTGACATCAGATTTCGAATGTAGGATTTTTGGTTTAACGGAGGTGAGTCTGTCGATGGCTGTCTTCTTGGACAGCAAGGACCTCTGAAACGTACGTAAACTTTTACCAGACTACAGGGCGCAACAACCCAGAGGAAAGCAATCATCATATTTCAAAGTTCATTTCAATACCATTTTCATATCTAAGCGCTGACTTTACAAGTCGCTTCATCCTTTAAACTTTTCCGACTAAAACGTAAGCGCTTCTTAACATCACGCCTCTTTGAACTCAATTAATTATTAAGATTAATATAGTTGTGGCGCCAATTAACAGGAATCTTGAATATGAAGCCCGTGTATCCTCTTATTTTTCTCGTTTTACACTGCGTTTTATCAGTAACTTTATGTCTAATGTATTAGCTTCGTAAAATCTATTTAATTAAGTAATTTAACTGTAACACAAATTCTAAATATGTTTCAATCTTCGTCTTCCGAATTCCGATGTGTGTTGTGCGGTTCTGTGGGTAGCTGCCGATGTTTCAGAGGAATGTGTCGCCACTTCCACTCTGAAAACAGAGGTCATGCATCCCACACGGTGTCACAACCCAAAACGCCAAGATCGAAATTCACAGCTAAGATAACCGGCGTTCATCTAATACTACAAATCTCGCCAACTCTTCACGCTTGTAACCTGTGCAATGGATTTCTTCTCTCTGTGATCGCACGCGAACACACACTGCTTTCGTCGTGGGTTATCGGCATTCTGACAGTGGCCTCGACCCCACGAGCAGCTTGTGCATAGTAAACAACTCTGCATCAGCCATCTCGAACGCTGAGCAACGGTTATCGGGTTTCGCCCCAACCTGATCAATCACTCGAGATATTGAATTATATCGTCTGTTTCCAAGATCATGTCTCCACTGTTGGAAGGTCACGTGATACCTCAGCATCCTTTCAATCACACACAAGACAGTGCTTTCAGTTGTAAAGGCAAGGGACTTCCCGTTTCTGCCACAAGACTACTGTAATATGGATAGCAGACAAATCTGTCTGCAATCTTAACTGTTCAGCTTCACGCTCAGACCGGTTTAACCTGGGGAAAATATCCTGTTCTGATTTAATAAGAATGGGTGCAGTACCGGCTTTATGAAGAGACATAAGCTACGATGCAAAAGTATCATTTTAAAACCCATAATAGATCTTTAAGAACTTACAAAACTTAAAAATACCACTTATAGTTATTCCCAATTCAATTATTAGGTTTTCAATGGATCTTCATTGGTGACCACAGCAAATTTTGAAAATTGTCCCTCCCGTGAAACCTCACTATAAAATATGTTTCTTCAATCACTATGGGACCTCTGAGGATTAACACAACTCAGGGCCACAGAAAATCAAAATCTGACCTTGGTTAGGTGAGCGTCAGAGATGTTCTGGACGTGAAGGTAGGAGAAAAAACTTATTTCGGAATCGAATGCCGCTCGTCCAGCAAGCAGATGTCTAACTCAGCTGCTATGATTTTGGATGCGAATAATAGGATTTGATTAATTTTAAAACAAGAGTTCAAGAAATTATCAGGAAAATTAATTTTGTTGCTACATTTTTAAAATAAAAATTAATCAATGATTATCTCACTTGAGGAACAGCGTTGTGTTTTATATATAAAGGATTTATGCAGTAGCTTCGAATGACAGCATCAGTTATCAATATATGACTAGTTAACATCTGTCTGGTTGAAATAATTTCATTCATCAGCCATCGTCAATGCACTGTAAAGAGATTTTTTGTTTGTTTATTCAATTCGATGTTTCACCTGAATAGGTTATGGAGCTCCAAATAGTAAGATGATAATATTATGCATTGTGGCACCGTGTAAACTCATGGGCATGTAGCAACGTTTCGCTGCTTCCATCTTCAGGTCAGCCTACCTGTTGGGCCTCCTAGTTGATCTAGCCCCAGACCTGGATTTGGTATCGCTCAACTAAAAGACCCAACACATAGATTGTCTGTAAGATGGAAGCAGAATCCAGCTTCTGGTGTGTTGTAGTTTTATTATTTTATAACACAGACGATAAACAAAATTCGAAAAAAGAACAATTTCATGTAAGTAGTCGTATATCGGTATCCGAACAGTTCCCTTTTGCACCAGCGTCACATACTGTTCTTATGGAACAATGATGTAACAGGAGAGGAGAAGAAACAGTTCGGATGAGTTTGGAGTCAGAATTGTTTGGAAGTGACTTTGAGAAGTGCACGCGGAGAGAGGAGAGCGCGTCGTCACCAAGCAGTGCTGGATGCTGAGGACCTTCCCTTGGTGACTGACTATGACTTTCACTGCCATCTGCACCGAGCCCATCCACGTCACTTTCCTCCTACGAGAAGTTCTTACAGAGAATGAGGAAGGGGATTTGCTTCGGGAAAGTTTAAATTAAACCAGAGTTTAAATGGGGAAATGATGGCGTGTTTTTCTTTCTTTGCTGCTTGGCAGTTATAAGCTGAATGGGCTGAGGTAAAAGAGAAAAGATTTGGGGCGTTGTATAACAAATTTCCATTAGCAAAAGCTAACCATAAAATGTAGATATAATGCCGCTTCTGAAGTTTAGAGTGTAAGATTATTATTTGTTTTTTTATCTCGTTATTTCCTCAGTACAAAATACACTACTCAACCGGTTCAATGCTCACGACTCAAGTATGCATGACGTCTGCATAATCATTATTCCTTAAGATTTTCGGGTTTATTTTCCAATCCCCTATCCAGTATTAAGAAACTGCATATTGCTATTGTTCCCTATTTAAATACGTAGAAGAAAGTGTCATTTTAATAAATATATTATGGCGATGATGACGATGATAATGATAATGATGATAATAATACGAGGCGCGTCCACAAAGTAAGTTTCCCACTCGTCCCACAGTTAGCAAACCTTATATTGCGCGAAGCGACTGTGCGTACGTGATAGAGCAATGACGTAGCATGGCGCATGCACTAACGGCACTTCCCGCGTTCTCACAGTAGCATCGTTGCAGCTGTTGAAGATGGAGGTTCTTATTCCAGCTCCCGCCGACTGTGAAGTGCGGTCAGTGATAACGCTAGGCCGCACACGGCTCGACGGACAGCAAGTCTCCTGCAGGAGTTCAGCTGGGAGGTGTTTAATCATCCACCCTACAGCCCGGACCTCGCTCCCAGTGATTTCCATCTTTTCCTACACCTCAAGAAATTCCTGTCCGGTCAGCGTCAGCGTCAGCGTTTTGAGAATGACAGAGAGGCGGAGATGGCTGTCACACAGTGGTTCCAATCCCAGGCGGCAGACTTCTACGACACAGGTATTCAAAAGTTGGTCCCACGGTATGACCAATGTCTCAATTCCGGTGGCGAATATGTTGAAAAATAGCTGGACACTTGCTGTATCTGTTGCAATAAATATTTCCATGAAATTGTGTTTTGTTTCTGTAAACGGCCCCAGGGAAACTTACTTTGTGGACGAGCCTCGTAGTAACATCGTCATCATCTCGTTACAACAGCCTATGATTTCCATTCATCCTCGTAAATTTTGGTTTATCTTCAGATCGGAGTTAGTCACGGCGGTGAAGAATTGATATTGGTCTTGGGTTATAATGTCGTCTGGACTTGGAGGTGGACACTAATGTTTCGGGGAAACATACTGCCTCCATCTTCAAGAATAAAACGAAGGATGCACATTCCTCCAAAAAACTGGTATCTACCTACAAGTTCACATCTCTCAACAGACAAGAAGTTCACGTCTCTGATTTGCCTTGTTTGCAAGTAAACTAATTTTCACACATCCTGTTCCACTCGCTTGTGTCTTCCTGAAACATCCTACATTTCGTATTTCATTACTTGAAGCTAACTCTCATCTAGCAACACACCGCCTTCTGGTAAATGAGTCGAATAAGATCTGCTTTCAAATAGTCTACTATCAGTTCCTTCGAAATCCTTACCGTGTCACCATTTACGAGCATCTTCCTGTTTCAGTCAATGGTCTATTTGTACGTATTTGTATGTAGCTGAAACGGGATTACTAAATAATCAAAGAATAATCACCATAATCTCTACCTGATTTTATTCCGCGCCAAACGATAACGAAGACAATATTTCAGAATTCATCTGAGGACAACAGCGAATCAAGTCCCTGAGATAAGATAATCCGCTTGGGCACGTTAGTTGCTTTACCAGTGAGCTAAAGTGATACACAGCAATGAAGGCGGTTGGCGACGTTGCCCTGGGAAGCAATTCTTTGCACACTTCAAATGCTTATACCTCACGAATCAGTGATCTTGCAACATCGTGGACTGGTATGCCAACCTATAATTCTCGATTGAATTAAATGAATAATTTATACACCAACTACATGCGCGAGAGTACAGCAAGAGACTGGTGCTGATTGGATGAAGAGGGCACGTGATAATAGACACGCAGAAGCGTCCAAAACTCTGTAGCCATTTTTTGTGTCGTTCAGTATAATTTACAGTTTGTGTACTCACATTGCACGTGCAACTTCAGTGACTGGTTGAGGGGGTGAGTGAGTGCCTGGTGCCTTGCCAGGCAAGTCACCGTGGAGTTATGGTGCGCCCTGAGCACGGTGGCCAGATGCGCCTCGCTGCTGTGTGCATGACTGCCGCCACTGGTGTTGAGACCCGGCGTGTGGTGAGGAATGAGAAGCCACGCGAGATTCGCGGGGGGATGACCGCCCTCTACAACGCAGCTCACCGCTAGCTCGGCGCCTTCCTTAACAGGCAGAAAAAGGTTTCCAGGGTCCAGTCGTCGCCCGTCCACTGCGAGGTACAGCGACCTTGGCGGTTCTACAACAAAAGACATGAAGTCGCATTTATTACAACTGGTGTCAGGATACCGCGGAGCTGATGGGAAATATCGTGTCGAGGCTCATTCTGAAAAGAGAAGGAAATGCCACGAGGAAAGAATATATACATTCAAAATGAAAGGAGAATGAAGAGAAAGAAAGGAAACAAGGAACAAATAAATAATTCCACCTAAGCATACGAATTCTCTACTTCGAAGTGTCACTACAGCTGAATCATACGTGTGGCTCACGGAGTACATTCGCATTGTGTCGTTGCGTGTTTGTTATTAGAATAAGGGCGTGAATGGAAGGATATCGTTTTGCTTTCCAAGCTTCTGGTTATGTAAGAATAAGTTTTTAAAACTTCTCTCTACAGGAATGGGCGCCTATGATTCTTTGTTTAGTTACATAAATGTAAGGTGTAAAAAATATTCTCGGAGATACAGTGGATTTGAGATAAAAAGAACAAAATTAGTTTTTGAGAAAGCGGAAGGCAATGCCGGCCATTATACGACATAACCGCCATCTTTCAGACATATCCGGCCGGTTCACCTGTACATCTGGGCGGTTGTTACGCAAAAATTGTTGGCATTATCAGCCTCCGTCATTCGAACGTGATGTAAGTTATTGAGCCCCAGTAAATGTAATAATTTGTGCATGATTGAAGAACTTTAACATACAGTACTTTTAAAAACAGATATTAGCAAAACATACAGAATCGGCTGAAGAATGATTGTACTTCATTTCAACAAGCTGCATTCCTTCCCCGTTTGAAGGCATTGTCCCGGCATGCCACAATGTCACAGCTGCTCTCAGCTTTATCCTTTACGTTTATAATTCACCTTTTCATTTTATAATCACATTCGAGGAAAATAATCTCTCAACTATCAACATAATAAGCAATGTTGGTTCACTGTCTGGGTAGTTTGTGACCTTTTGCTGTTGGCAAGTGATTTTTGGCATTACGTGGTACTATTTATAAATATGTGTGTTATTACTGTCCCCATGTTACGATGATCACTCCCTGTTAAGAGATCTCGGGCTTTATGGGATAATATAACCACTGCCATTGTAATGCTGTTAAGGGGGACTTACATGTACGTGTATTACACAGTTACTATAACCTGAATACAAGATTAAATTTGAGGTTGCGGTACATGAAATCCTATTGTATTTTTAATGAAGAAAATATAAGAAATTATATTAATTCATATGTTAATCTTTATACTGATTTGTTATAATTTTAACAATTTTTTACACTTTCCCGCCATTCTAGAAAAACAATTTTCTAATAACCATCCTGAATACGACCCACTTGAGTTGAGAATATATTTCTTAAATTAACAGCCATTTATATTTTGATCCCGGATACTTGTATATTCAAAGACTTAAAGTCTTACAAATGGTCGAATTGAGGATACATATTAGGAAAATCAGCTACGTCTCATTTCGAAATTCCTAAAATAATAAACGTAGTACAAAGAGAATATTCTGTTTGTCGTATGTATTATTGACTTTCTTCTCATACGTCTTCCAGGAAAGATATATTATGCAACAGCAGACCACCATAATTTATCTCTGAAAGACAGGTGACAGATACTTGTCCTTTGCTTGTAATTCGCTATTTAAATGTACTACTTCAAGCAATTTCTTATTAGAAAGGATAGCTCCAGAATTTTTTACGTGTTATGACTTTCTGCAAAAGGAACTATAAAGGAGGAAATTTGTCTTCTGTAACTGTTGTAAAGAATTAATGTTAGAGCTTCATCACGCGACAAGATATACAGACTATAAAATATTCAGCAGTTGAAGGCAATACGCAACACAGCCCTAGGGCAGGAGTGATACAGCAGCAGAGCGGCGCTAAAACACTTTAGGAGCTGTTGCAGTATAAATTTCAAGAGGCAAACAACGGGGTACATCAAGACATTTTACACCTACCAGTGTTTTCTTTCTGTCGCAGCCGTTTAAAGAGGTACGATAAGGCAGAAACTGAGATTACAAAACAAATGCTACGCTGTCCTCCCGAGGCATCTATGTCCGTCTGCTACGAAATCGAAATCTTAACGTTTTCAGCGTGTTTAAGCGTCGACGTAAAACTAGAAAATTGTCAGTGAAAAATGTCAGGAAAATCTAAGGCAGCATTTAGAATACATTTTACTGAAAAGTGTAACAATGCATTATATAAACATTAAGATAATTTCTTACATTTGCTTAATTCTGAAAGATGCGAAGCATTAACACGTAAACATCCGATCATCGCCTTGATGATATAGGCAGCAAGGGCTCCTGAAACGTCGGTAAACTTTTACCAGACTACACGGCGCAACAACCCAGAAGACAGCCATCTTTAAAGCAACATTCTTTTGGGATAAAGCCTGCTGCCTTCATAGAATTGCTTAAAAATATCTAAAAAAAGTACCTAATTTGACATCCAGACGTGGATCCATATTGATTGCGAGTCGTTTGAAGGAAACCACGGGGCCATGAAATTGTTAGTGATTGCTATGTTTCTAGTGCTTTTCCCTACCACTAGGGTGGAATATCAGAAAACTTGCGCGTGAAAACAAAACGAGTAGCAGGAGGGAGAAGTGGAAGAAAATTGGAGAGTGTGCTCGTACGTTTGTTATCTCAAATTATTTTGAAACGAAACATTCCCCACTAACGTAAACAGAGTCGCTTCTGATTCAATACTGCAGTCACCAACCTGGAAAATTCATATATTGAGAGAGAAGAAAGAAACAAGTACAAGACACTTGGGTAAAGACGTTGGTATACAATGTCACTGATAATAAAGTAATTTCACATTTTCTCTCATTTCTAAGAACCACTGACGAAGGAAACTTTAATTTTGGATTCAATAAAATATATCACAAGAAAACAGTATACAGCAGAATCAGTTGAATTAAGAAACTAATAAACTCATATAGAGTAAATGATTTCTTTATCAAAGTATTTTGTGATTCACGTGGAATGTTTTTAATCTTCATGTTCTCTCGGACATCATACATGATTCCTTAAACCACATTCATGATAAACACAGGATTTAAGTTACCGTGGCCAATATTCTTTCTCTCCAGGTCTTTCGGCTCTCCTTTTATATGGGGGATGGACAATGGACCCGTCTACTAGACTGCATGGCGCAACAACCCAGATGACAGCAATCTTTTGGCAGTAACCGGTCGCGTATCGCAATGTTCCTCAAACATTTTTTATTTTATTTTTATCCACGGCACACCATGATTCGTCAAAGACACATGACGGCACTTCACAAAATCTCGCCTTACGAAAAGGGGGTAAGAAACTAAGCATGGCCATAAATATGAATCTACATACAAATACTTGCCCTATAAGAATGCAGGAATATGCAACCAAGACATTAAACACGTTAGGCCCCCCATACACACACAGTTTGGCCTTCCGATCGACCTTAAGACAAAACTATTGATGATAGAAGATAAAAACTGCCTTTTACTAACTGTAACGTGCGAACATGCAATTTCTGATAAAAATTCGCGGCATTTCGGTTGCGTAATTCTCGCCTATAGGCACCCAGTAAATGTTTCAATCAACCAAACACAGATTTTATTGATTTAATTGAAGATTTTCTTCATAAAATTCATTTATATGAGTAAGAAAAGGGTAGACAGCATTCTTTTAAGCGTATATTTTGAACTCGGGTTTCCCAGTTGTAGGTTACTGTTTGTTACCTAATTTTCCTCCAACAGAATTCATTGTTGTTCGATTTTGTTCTTTCGTGACTGTCGAAAGTCAGTCACAGCTCGTCCGCCAATACCAAACATGCTCCGCGTAACATACAAACATAGCAATAGAAAATAAATACTTCTTAGTAACAGAATCTTGGGTTTTATCTTTCGGCGCATCAGATTCACTAGCGCCCTACAGCCACAAGGCAACTATTATATTGTGCCTGTTGCAGATGTTTGCAACCACTCTCCATGCAACGGCACTGAGGAATCTTCGAGTGAACTGAAAAGAGCTGGTGGAATCTGCAGGGCCGGAAGCAGGGTCAACAGTCCCTTAGTAGATCACCTATTAAAACCATTTGTCATTTCTGTGTTTCGGTGCCGTGTGGTGGCAGTATCACTTTAGCCAAGATGAAGACAGCACGGTTCTCCGAAACGTCGGCCGAAGCCCAGAATATCAGTGTCATTATCCCCACCGCTGTGAAAAGCTCAAATTTCACACGGTTGTCATTTGTTCCCAATCGATTATAAACATCGATTCTGCTCCTTTTTGCTATTTGGATGTAAGGCGACTTCCTTTAAGTGGTGGAGTCTCGCTAACCCGTCCTACAAACCACTGGAGCACTTCGGCTGATCGTACTAGGGGTTTCTTGTATGCGTCATATGTTGTTGAAAGATACAATAACGAACTTGAGTGCAGTCCGTGTTATGAAAGAGAGAGAGTTGTAAAAGCAACTTATCGTCTCCGGGACTTTTACTTTGACATAACTCAATTTTTCGTCTTTCTTTTTGGAAGTGGAAAAGAGCCTCGCCAGCAGTCCTTCGTTTCATCTCTGTCTACCCTGGGTTCGTGCGATAGAACAGGACATGCAGTGAAGGATCCATCATGAGCGCTGTTTCCAGACTTGAGCTCGCTTGCGTGGTAACACTTCAGCCACATTCATTACGGGATGATATCAATCAGCCGAGAAATGACAGCCATTAATACAAAGCGTCTGACATAGAAAAATTAACTTGCATGATCATTAAGTATCTGAACAATAAGTACAACTGACGACAAACTACATCAGAACAGCCATACGAAGACAAGTCATCTAAAAACAGCTCCAGTACAGTATATTAACGTATTGACTAGTTCAGTCCATGTTATCACACTAAATTCCTTTAATATCCGTTTTGATACTATTGTCCCATCTACTTCTACATCTTCCAAGTATCTTCTCCTTTTCCGGTTTTCCGACTAAAGTCGTACATATTTCTTATAAGTTTCATGTGTACATGCCTCGTCCATTTTATCTTATCTGATGACCCAAATTTTTATTATTATTATTACTATTAATATTAGGCGAATAAAAAAGAAAGCTGCTCACTAAACAAATTTATTGAAATTCTTGTCACCTGTTTACAATTACATCCGAATATTCTCCGTAATACCATATACTCAAGACCCATCAATTTAGAGACAAAATATTAAGAGTGATACCAGTTTAACAAACGCCTGGTAGCCGCCCAGCAGTGGACAGTCTAACTTCGTTTTGATCGCTGCAGAGAAACATCAGCGGCCGAGTAGTAAACTTACATCTGTGTAAAAACCAGCTGGAAGGGGACGTTGTCACAAGGAAACTGGCAACAGGACCCACGCTAGAATTCTCTACACCCACAGGGTCAACCGGACAGGGAAGTGCAATATTTTCGACACAGGCAACAAACTTGCAAGTATAGGGCCTGTGAGATTTGAGGTTCTTACGGTGGTGAAAGCGTAGATGTTGGTCTTCTGGGTTGGGTTCTGTGGATTCTGCAGCCCTGCATACGGAAGCAGCATGATTCTCCAAACGTTGGAATCTACCTAGACCCCAGAACTCAACAATCAAGTTAGCCAATTTGTTCTGTAACGATCATATCTGCCAAAACAGATACTTAATTACAGACCAAGGCAGAGGCAGAGCCAAGGTTA
>NW_019060426.1:426309-459686 GCF_000696155.1 Zootermopsis nevadensis
ATGAAGATGATGGATTACGGAGTCTAAATGTAAGATAACTAGAAATCCGGCTTTATGCAGAAAATTATACAGCAGAATTTAAATTAGCTTTGTGTTGGATAATTTGCTCGGCTAGTCGCTCGCTGCTAAATATAAATAGTTAACTACTGCATACAAACCGGGCATTTTTTGTAGGTGAATCTCTGTTCTTGTGCCCGTATGGGTTGCTTCTTACCTAAAATTTATCTGAATTTCTTTAGGTTGCTTGGTCGCTGTAAAGAGTTTAAAATCCTCGTTACACATCATCTACGTAGTAAGAGTGAGATGTGCAATTTAATGGTAAAACCAAAAATTATACGTACAAACAGTTGAAGTAATATACAGATTAAGGATACAGGCAGCCAATTTTATACTTTTAGGTGTTAATTACTACTGTTCTCGGTTACTGCTAAGAGGCACACAATGCATAGTAAAACATCGACCGCCCTGTGTAATCTACGCTGGTACTTAAATGAACATTTTACACTGTTCTCTTAACATTTCAAATTAAATAAATTGCTTAGACAACGTACACTATTGTAAATTAATTCCACCAGAGAAGCATAACGGGAGAGAAACATTCTGAATTTATTACGTATCGTGGGAAAATAAAATTTATAGCTCCATTTTGTCAACAAACTGCTCGCTAATGGAACTGTGTCTTTCAGCGCTTGCTTTATAATTGGAGGGGCCGAGACATCTAGCCTTCTCTGCGCATTATAATATTAAAATTTACTCATGTAGATGTGAAAAGCGTGACGTGATAATGTATTATTTTAATGAAAATAACAGCCGCCAGACAGTGTACAATATTATATAGTTTTTATCCACATTATTTTGAATTCCGACCAATGCATTCACAACGGTTCTGTTATGTTTCAGCGTATGGAATATCACTGATCAACGAAAATAAGACAAGTTACATTTTATTTTTCGCTTTCTTAAGTATTAGCCGCTCTAACACGATTAGCATCAACACTCAGCCTCTGAAAAAACTGCATTTTATTGCAAAAGATTAAGAAACACATGATACTACTAATGGGTCATACGGAGCACAGTTATTTTCCAACAACTCATCGTCGGTGACCTAATTAAAACTTTCCATGTCTTAATGGAACTCGATGGTAAAATAAGCCAGCCACTGGATCGTATTTCCAGCTCGATAAATGCAATTCACCTCCTCACTCACGTTTCCTTAAGATCCAATTTAGCCCAAGGTTCTCAAGCAAAAAGATTAACATTCACAAAATACAATGCCATAGTACAAATTTACGAACACTAATTACACTTATAAACAATCACCTATCATACAATATACCTGAGATCCGGAATATTTAAATATCAAGTTTACGGACACAGCGAGTGTATTCAGTTAATTAATTAAAACTCTGTACATTTTATTTCATAAAGTAACGTATCGGCTTAAATCTATTTCGCCGTGAAGGTAGGAACGCATCCTTACAGCAAACATCACATATAACCACGTTTCTGGTAGTGGGAGTCAATAGAACACAAAAAGGGGAAGAACACAAACAATCCCCATTCCTTCATCCTGCTGAGAACAACTTCTGTTAGATCGTGCTTAAATAAACTGCAGAAAATTGATTTACAACGAGCTCACAAGTTAACAGACTGTTTGCTCTCTGCGCTCCGTTGCTAGAACAAAACGTCTTTTACACACACAAATCCTTTATCTAAATCGGAGGAATCTGCTGCCTCTATCTTCAACTCTCAACATGGAATAAAGAAACACCTCCGAAACATCGGTTACCACCCACATGATTATACGGTGTCATGTCCCGGAAAATCGAAATATAACTCAAATTTTGTTCTTCCTTTAAGGTGAGAGATAGTCTCATCTTCATATAAAGTAACATGCAAAAATTAATATTTACGTATATTATAACGGACTGAACTGAGACAAAGCATGTTAGGTTATTTATTTCGAATATATTCATACTTTACGGTGTTCCTGCCTTCTTTCCTTATTCATTAGCAGTAATTATCTGAACATCCATCATATCCATCTATGACAATGGCACAGAAACTATTATATGACAATACAATATCATTAGTTCTCTCACTGATGCACAATAAAGTCAGACATGTAATTAATTACAAGATAGTGGTTCCCGTCTGGTGATCAGACGCGCTGAAGGCATTGAGGTGTGCTTCTGTGACAGCGAATACAGAATGTTCCGCATCTAATTTAACTGAAAAACAAAGAACAAGGGGAGACAGCTCAGTCAAAAAGAGGGATGAGGAATTTCGTAAGTAGCAACGGGGAGCAATATCTGGATCATAATCCAAACGAAAATTTTCCATTCATCTAAAATCAAGATGATTTCATAACGCATTGTTTAAGACACATTATGTGTATATTCTGATCGCGAGGCGACCATAAACGATTCCCTTGTAGTGCAAGACTGATTTAAACCACCGCCGTTTCACTACACAGTTTAATTCATACAGTGACCACAATGCGATAAACAATAAAATAAGTTTGGACATGTACAAAGTGCAATAATTCCCACACAGTCATCAATATTTAACCTTTGACCTTTTTAAATGTCAGAATATTTCACCACGTGAGAGTACTCCCCACTAATTTGTTACTCGAGAAAAAACTCCCTAAGTCTCGTGCCAATTGTCCGTTATTGTTGTCGGATTATAATCGAAAATGGAATGCACTGACAGAGTTTAGTGGAACTCCCCAACATCAAATGGCACGGAAATCAGCTCATTCCAGGCGGACAGAGCAGTTTTAATGAGCGCTAAGCAGGATGCAAATGCACCTAAAAGAAAAGGATCGTTATATAGTATATGTATATAGGATTTGAGGTTTTCAAATTGGAAAATTACTCATGTAGAATATGTCCGTATATAACCTAAATCATCAGGTCAGGATGTTCACCTTACGTTTTAAAAAGGCCTTACATATATTTAGAATTGTGCAGAGATAAAAGATAACAACAGTTAATAAGTTACTTATAATACTGTTAATGATAGGATTACAGATTCAGTATTTCTTTATGTGTGGTTACTGACATTTCATAGGATGGATTTAGTGTGTCTTCATCTGTTAAGACAATTACTGTTCGGTCTTCGACAAACAGTAAACAATGTATTTTTGTGTTGTTAATAAATCTATACATTCCCTGTTATTCCTTTATGGCTTCCTCCAAATAGATATTAAACAATATTGATGTCAGAGTGCACCCTTGTGGAAGGAAGGGAAAACAAATATATTCACTTTTTTTGCACAGTGATCTTTCTCTATAGCGAATCTCGCATTTATATAAGATACGAACTGTATTTACACAATGGTTTGGGAATCCTTTGATCCTTCATACTTAGCACAGCTTTGATCTTGACATTTCATTAAGTGTTTAGTTCATAATCAATACATGCTTTGTGTGTTTCTTTTAAATTACAAGGGGCAATCTATTGCTAAACGCCCATTCCGAAATCAATTTCGTGTTACTGATCGTTGCTTCGGAAAATCGACCACTGCATCTTCCAAGAATCTGCGAATCTGTTAGAACAGCTGTTTCTTATAAGGGAAGTCCTCGGTATAAATGTTTGAAGAGAAAAATATCTTGGTTTAGAATTTTCTTACATTCCATCGAAAAAGTGTTGTTGGCAGCCCCTTAAATCAGGCCGGACGACTCCCGCATACCCGTATTACCTAATAACTTACAAACACAGACACTAAACCTTGCAGCTGAAACAAAGTCGTAAAGATATCAATTACAGAAAAACAACTTCAGTTGCAGCAATCTCTAATGCCCATCAGGCATTTTGTTTCTTCTGCGTTACAGATTCCAGCGCTGAAGAAATACAAGAAAGAAAGCTTTAGTGCAGCTTTGGAAGGAAAATTCAATTCGCGGCCAGTTTCCTCGCTTGCTGAAGAAAATTTCCCACATCTTCCACGCAGTCTTCATCAACCCAACTAGACGCTTTCATTAACTTCCCCCAGCAAGCGCTGAGTGAGAGATGATATATATACTCCTACAGACTTTTAGAACCTCCATAATCTTCACACCGCGACGCTACCTAGACGTCTTTGGGCGTTAACGGCCCATTTCCTGTATGGCCTCTGCAGCACTCGGAGGACATTTTCGAGAAATAAGGGTAAGAAAATTGTGCCGGCATTTCATTCCGGTGTGTATTCTATGTGCATATTCTAACTGCAATTATTAGCAGCTATTCAGCCAGTGGCAGGGGCCGGCTACGCAGTATCATAAAAACACCATCCAATTCGGATGTTCATTAACCCACTTCATGTATACAGGAGGAACAGAAAGCGAAAGTTCCTACAGTAAAATAACACGGTCTCTGCCGTTCTAAATTTCGTTGTCGCAGTTCATTTTCGGCCACATTGATTCACAAGTTGTATTTATACATCCCTATCTATGTGTACTTATCTCTTCAGATACACATCAACTTTAAGTGAAACGTATATTAATCTAAACTCTCATTTGACCATCAGCATTCTACTAATATTTCCTTTGCTCCACGTTCATCTCGCTACATTGCTGCATTACATACAACAGACATAGCGAATGGAACTGACGTAACTTAAGAAATGCGAAGGGCAGCAAAGGAGACAAATCGAGTCAAAACGTGGTCAAATTTGAGTCAACAGACAAAAGGCTATTTGATACTTTGCATTCTCTCTTAAATCACTGAGGATAAGCTAGAAATTCATACACATTATTAGCCGTAAAATCTGTTGGGAAGAGACCACTTGAGAGACCAAGGTGTAGATGGAAAGTTGACGTTGAAATTGATATGAAGGTGTGGAGTGGATTCAAGTGGCTGAAGATGGGGCCCAGAAGCAGGATCTTGCGAAAATAATAATAAACCTTCCGGTTTCATGAAATGGGAGTTTATAGATAAGCCGAGTGGCTATAATATCTGAAAAAGGACTTTACTTGGTGGACTTAGTTGGCTCGTTTTTCTTGCTGGTGTGATTTATTTCAGATCTTACTGTTCACGGTCCTTTCTTCACATTAGCTGTGGGGAAGGCTTATTCACAAAATACGCGAATTATTCTATCTCTGTCTTTCTGGATTTTAACGCGGTGTCACTAACGCCGAATTAAAACGAAAATAATTCTACTTTGCTGAATGTAATTACAGAGAAATTGAATTTCTAATTCTAACTAGTTCAGTCTTCTTGCACTGACAACGAAATTTATGCAATCGCTAGTGTCGCCAGCAGCGCGGAAAGATGTTTGCAAATTTAACACCATCTAAAACATAAAAAAGACGTAGTTTGAAAGACTCTTTGTGTCACATGTCCTTGTACTTTTCATACATGACCTAGTCTTTGCTAGCTACGACTTCATCACATAAAATAAAATGCTTTCTGCGACTACGCTACCAGTACATATGTTTTGGACTTTGAACACTGCAAAATGAAGCTGAAGTATGAACAAAAAGATGATTTAATCTCTGTATTTGGGTGAACTGAAGTGTGGTAGTTCGAAGGTAGCTCATGTCCTGTTACTGGAGTGCTGGATTTAATCTCATTAGCCAGCTATCTCAGTCACTTTTCTCTTGAAAATGCTTTTAAAGGACTCGATTATTACCTTTAAACAACTCACTTTTGTTAAAAACAACTTCCAAATTATACTTAAAAGCAAAATGGTCAAGTTTACATTGCTAAGATTATAGACTGGTCCAAAACTGTTACAACTGTAAGATGAAATGTAATTATTATGACGACACAGAAATGGCGTAATGTACATAAATTAATGTTTGACTATTATTTTCTCAAAACGAAGTCTGTTCGAGGGAGTCACTTATGAAGTTCTGTATTACAAGTCACCCCATTTATAAATAATAAACTTTGGTTTTAGAAATAAATTTTGTCACTATAACCGGCATCGCAGTCATCATTACGATGCCGAAGTAATATTCACATTGAACATTCACAATAAACATTATATATTATACACGAGGGCACATGGAATAATTTAAATTTAAGTCTTTAGCTATATCCACCTTCCAAATCATGATCGGTAAAATGCCCAGGGGCAAAATTCGAGATCTCTTTCTACCACTTGTGTAGGTCACACCATTAACCTCAAAAGGTAAGGAGGAAAAAGTAGCAGTAAGACTATTAAACTCAAATGTAGCCGCTCATACATAATTAAAAACGAAAAATTCCGCTACTTTCAAAATAATATTTTTGTAGCTGCGATACTATATACACAGTTGTAAAAACGAACAATCCCATTAAATCTTTTCCTTAGTCAGTTAAAGCTACTTCACATATTCATACCATTTCTCTGAAATCGAGCTTAAAACCAATAAATGATGGCTGCCTTCTGGGTTGTAGTGCCGTGTAGTATGGTAGAAGTTTACCGACGTTTCTGAGGTCCTTACTGCCTCCATCATTAGGGCGATTCAGAATTAGTTTACGAAAGTTTTACAGGTCTTTGCTGCCTCTATCATTAGGGCAACAAGGACTTCTGATACGTTGGTAAACTTCTACTACACTCACTACAGGGCACTCAAGCTAGAAGACAACCAATTTTATACTCACCGCTGTGAGAACCTCAAATCCTACTTAAAACCAATTAGTCTTTACTATCAAGCTTAATTCGTTGCAGTTTTGTATCTCGGTTAATATTCAATTTAAAACGAATCTAATTTTTCAAGAGGAAAAAACCCTGCAAAGCGAGTTTTGTGAAGCACAGTGGAAAGTGTTTATCTAAGCCCGTAACCAAATGCACACATTTTCCTGCAGAAATAAAATGGATTCAGTACTATTAAAAGTATTCTATCCATTATGGAACATTTTTCGCAATACCACTTTGATCAAAATCTTAATCAACAACACATCATTGCCTTATGAGCTGTAGCTTTAATAATTTAGTCAAATTTATGGAACTATAGCTTCTTTTACTAAAGTTCATTATTCTGTAGACATAATTTGATTTATAACTTCAATTTTTTATAATTTTAAAATATCTTGATTTTAGGTAGCATGTCTGTCGCATGTAAGAAAATTAAGGAGGATGCCAAATGCGCACACAGTAATTTAAATCTGCTTCGTGCGAAGTACAGTCACTGTCAAAGCTGAAAAATAGAAATAAATGGCAATGTGCGAGTGAACACACCCCTCGCTACGGGAGTTGTTACTGGGTTTCACTGCCACCCCATCGATTTGCATAATTGCTTTTCGCAACTTGTTGGACGACATTGTTAAAATTGTCACAGAATACCACAGGCTAGAATTAGTCGGTCACTCCATTGCGACATGCGACATGAAGAGAGCATCAATGAAGCTGCTCTGTGTCGAGCTATGCAGTCTGTCTTGTACCACACCTGCAAAGCGTGTTTCAGTATTTTTGTCGCTTTTATGCGTTTCTCCCGGCGAATGTTAATACAGTGTCTTAAAATAGGCATCGACCTTACAAATTATATTACACTCGACGTTAAAAACAGCAACGGTTTACACAGTATCGCTACACATCCAGTTAGTAAAGAATCAATATTCGCTATTAAAGAAACGCAAAGATATTTTTATTCAACCCAAAGTTTCACTACTATGTATCGTCACTGGACCTTGTTATAATTATTATGTCTGTACCCCTTAATTTCTACGTAGGCCTACTGTTGTATTTTTATAATCACATACCGATTTACATGCGATTTACCAGTGTTCTGTTATTTCAATGCTTAATGTCTTGCATATTGAATGACGTAGAATGTGTACATTAATATTATTGTTGTTATTATTATTCCATATATTCACCACTTTATAGGGCATTTACTTCTATGTACCCGAGACAAACCTTGCCACTGAGGTACATAATGCAGCAGCTATTTCCGAAATACAATTTGTTTTTAATGTGTTAATGAGGTATTATTATATATTTTACGACAGCGTCTTTCGAATGATGTATGAAGATCCTAAAATGGCAGTTTTCTGAATTTCTGAAGTTGGACAAATATCTTCTGAGTGACTTGGATACAGTTCCAGTTGCTTCTATAATTATCGGGATTACTTTTGCTTTTACATTGTACAATTTATTATCATTATTTTAATTGAATTATACTTGTAACTTTCATATTGTACATCTGGGTTATGTTTTGTTCGTTTCCCAATGTTACTTCTTCATTTTTAAGGCACTTGTAAATTTAGATTTCAGCAAATTATATTTTATCCTGTACTGTTGTTCAGTGCTCGGCTGTAATTGGCCTTATCTGGCTGTTGTCATGCGCTTAAATAAATGAATTGAATTATTTTACATTCGCACTAAAGAAGGGGCTGCTCTAAGGTTGTCAATTTCTACACTCGTTTTTGACACACTGATAGCTCGATGTACAGAACTGTATCTACTATTGCAAGATTCAGGGGCAGTGCACTTCGAATTTTAAATAACTGGGTTCTGTAGTAGACACATCTCGTTTTCTCTCTACGCATGACATTTTCATGGTGTGGGCGCCATAATTAACTCTTATTTAGAATTTCTATTCATTTCTACTAATTGGCGATCGGTTGATCGTAATTGTAGCAGACTCCAATTTCACAGTAATCGAATCAAAGTCATGCAGAACTCTTTCACTGCCCAGTTGATGGAATCTGGATTTGTAAATTACCGTACAGTATACCTCTTTTTGTTTTACATGAATTGAACAGATTTTTAGAGTCGATCGGACACAAAGTGATTCAGTTAACGAAGACGATATTTCTGAAAGCAAAATAAAAAGCTTTGAAAGACCAGCGCTGCAGAACAGCTGGGAGCACTAAAGTCTTAAAATATTGCATGTTACCGTGTATAAAGCATCTGCCATCTCCAGCTCCACTGTGCCATATTGCCCTAACATGAATACACAGCCAGAGGACACAGCAGTACGTGATGAGGTCTGACAATTTCATTGAACGGAAGTCTATGACATATAAACAAAACGATCATTTGAAACATATCCGCTAGAGAATGACAAAACAATATAACCCACTGTTCCGAAAAATGAGTGATA
This sequence comes from Zootermopsis nevadensis, assembly GCF_000696155.1. The sequence goes on from NW_019060426.1 coordinate 435,327, forward strand.
TTACTTAACATTCAATGAATATGCTTTTTATTAATGGTTTACGTGTTAGGAATGGTATATATAATTCTTCGATCACTGTATATGCAGACACAGAATTTAGAACTACTCCTAAAAGCACCTGATATCACAGTCACATTCGAACCTTGGTCTGCTGAAAAGAAAAAGGTACCTAAATCCCACTTCCGATAAGGAAGAGGACTGCACAGGGAACCAAACCATTTTAACGTCTTTACCAACAAAGGAAAACAGATATCATCAATGTTCCGAAAAGGATTCGAACCTTCGATATCGACATTCAAGCGATCCAAGACCGCGTGGGTACTTTACTACGCGACCACCGGGAGAGGCATCCAACTTTATGCTCTAACTAATTGATTCTGAGCTTTCCAACCCCCTACGAATACGAAGATAATCATCATATACACTTCTGTTCCGTTTAATCGTGAGTTTGCAACAGAACTTCAATAATTTAAGCTTAAATTACTAACTAATCAAACTAATGTGTCTTAATTCGAGACACAGAGACAACTTTATAAACTGTGAATACAATAAGTTATTTATAAAAGTCAATTTATAACATATTTTATACTAGTTTTTCCAGTGCCGTAGTTTACTGGATTTATTATCGCTATGCTCACGGGATTTATGAAGTAATTGAAAGACCAGACCAAAATACGCACACAGCCAAGGCAGTAAATGAATAATCTGTTAACTGCTCCGTGCATTTTAACTGTAACAGGAGTGCAAACTGTTTTAATATGATAACAGAGAAGAAGATTCGAATTAACACGCTACATTGTTCAGATTTAATATTTCACTATGGGCATTTGGCTTATTCAGGAACTTTAACAACTACTTCTTTTTATATATTAATTGCTGCTAGCTTCTACATAGGCACATTCAAATTGACACGTATTTCATTCACGAGTTTTAGTATTTAGACGAGTTTTTTTGTTGTTGCTAAAGTAGGCCAGTAATGTTTTTGAGGCGTTTCCACATGAATGCAATTCGTTTCTTGAAAATGGTCACGGAAAACTGTTAAGTTCAACTCTTACATCTTCAAACACTACAATGTTGAACAGGATCAGAGAAAGCCTTTGTTAATTTGTGTAACACCACACCTCCTCAAATTAACCTAGATAAATCTCTAACCTACTTAATTAAAATTCATTCACACATTAAGAAGTGTCTAGGTTAAACAACATTATAAAGTATGCAGTATAAAATACGTTCAACACAGTAAAATTATTCTGGGAAGTAATAACTGAGGAACTACTGTCCACAGATCACGAGAAAAACCCTGCTGAGGGAAGTCGTTTCTGGTGCGGTGCGGGGGGAATGTTACTTATCAGCTGGACTAGAGGGCTGCTATTGGTGGGAAGTGTGATACGTCAGAGTTTTACGCTACTACACACAGACTGAAAACATCAAGCAGTTAAGAGTAGTGTATAGTGAGCGCACCTCTAATGTGTTCTGCGGGTGTTGCGATAATATTCTAGATTAAATCACTGTGCCGCTGTGAGGTAATCTTAAAGCTGTACCCATTTGAACACATGAAAGCCTGTCGTCTGTTGTTCGTTCACTGGTTGTGGAACGAATGCTTTTAGGATGGGTCGTCACTCACCGCGAAATCTTGCGCATGCGCGTATATCGAATTCCTAGCAGGGATTTTCTCCTGATCTGTGGACTGTTGGTTTGACCGGTATTACCCACCCTTAGGAGTAATGACGACCACTATCTGAGCTTCAGGATGTCAGTGAAGAAAATAGGAGAATTGATTAAAACATGTTTTAGGCATTCATTCACAGACCGGAACTCCGTCCGTTGCAGAAAATGATGAGTCGCTCAACAAGCTATTGCTTAGGAAAAGCTATTTGATTAACCAACATTTTTATAAAAATAAAACGATATACAACATTGAAGACTTAATTCTATTGATTACGCACTAAAAATATCAATAATGTAAGTACAAACTGCCAATGTAACTTTTATTTAAGTAAGGTGGAGATTTGAATAAACCATACATGTAAAGGCAATACGCAAGGTTTAACACTGAATTTAATTAACTGCTTGAGCAATTTAAAAATCCCTAAATCGATTAAACAAATAGATATCAATATAAACACCTCTGATATCGATTCGGAATTCCTTACTGACTGACAGTCCTAGTAAAATTTTCACTGCATTGTGCCGTCACTCATTACGATATGCAGACCTAACCCATCATCAGTCTTTCATTAGACAGAATTCAACGGCTTTAATTAATCAATCAACGAATAAATAAATTAGAATATTGATGGAAAGACCAAAATTAGAGAATGATTTATGTTCAATTCTGTAGATAGACAAGCGGCATATACGCCGGCTCCCTTGTTCATACCATTTACAGTTACTGATCCTGTCTACGCCTATAAAATATTAGCGTAATTGATCATACAGACGGACCACACATTGTCATGTGTGAGCCACAGAGTGCAGGGGTTCTGGGTTAAAGGTGGACAGAGTCATGCAACTTTTCTGTGACTACGTTCACAACATATTATATATCAGATCTGATGACTGTCAGAGAGACATCGATTTTGCTAGCATTTCCTGTTAATGACTTGCGACAGGGGAAACAGTTGTGCAGTAAACCCTATTCAAAAGCACAGAGGTCGTTGGACTTACGGAATTTGTGGTCATATCGGAAAGAAGCAGTGAAAATTAAAAGTAAATAGACAATAAAATCATAAATATACCGTAACAATATTTATCTATGAACAAGGTGTTTACTATAACAATTCATGTAAGATTTGAGGTTTTCACAGCGGTGAGTATGAAGATTTCTGTCTTCTGGGTTGTTGCGCTGTGTAGTCTGGTCGATGTTAACCAACGTTTCAGAGGTCATACTGCCTCCGTCATCAGGGCGATATCTACCAGACTACACAGCGCAACAACCCAGAAGACAGAAATCTTCATAACAATTCATAATCGGAAAGTAAAGAAATGAAGTAAAGTACAGACGGAATGTTTAGCATTAAAATAAAATATTATCACATGTTTAGGCATCAAATTAGCACTTAGCAGCTGATAAATGTGCATGATCGTCTATGCATACACATCACTAACCTAACCTAACCTAACCTAAGGCAACCTAGTCTAACATAACGAAATTTACCCTATTAATAACTAGCACTGAGCACCTTCGTTGCCGTATATGTGTCACTATCCTAACCCAGCAATGCTTTGTTACGTGAGATAAATCTCGTGTTTTTTTAATTACATTAGTGTGCCACTCAATGTGCAGTGCGTTTGCAGTGATAATATCCTAGTGGGACTATGTGGGGCATTGCTCCCGTCCGTATAACAAAAGAGTATAGATAACTATCCCCAGTGAACAGTACCCATTTTAAGATTTTAGCAATAGCTCAGCTGGTCCAGAAATTCTCATCTTTTGTGGAACCCGAAATTCATTACCGTGTTCATACCAGCCCGCCCCATGGTCTCAATTCCAAACTACAGAAACATACACATATTCCAAATGAATTTCTGCAGTTGCCTTTTGAGCCAGCTCGACGCTAATCACGATTGACAGCCAGAAGTACACTACAGAAGCGCTTACAATCGCAAGAGTAGTCATGGGAGGTTGACTAGAGATAAAATTTCATGAATCATGAGCACAGTTCAGCGGGATTGTACAGTGGCTTCACGGGTACCAGCAACTCCCGTTATGCCGGTCTATCGATAATGCCCTTCACATGTTCGGAACATCAATAAATAAAAGAGCACATTTCTACGGTTTCCGGACACAGAGGTTTCACGTTTTGTGTTTCTTTGTCTCTTGTTCATCAGTTGTATTCGCCAATGACGAAGGGGAACTTGAACCTAATCTAGTCGATTATTCAATGGCATTCCAGATGATAATAATCTCAGTTGTATTTTACTTCTTACATTGCACTTTGCAGATATTTACATTATATGTTTATACTATACATTAGAAACCTGTGAACTTCCTAAATTAGAAATTCCGCCCGGTTTAAAAAACAGACTATAAAGAGATCTTAACCGGTATAATAATATACAACGAAACGATTAAGTGACTATCACTTCTACTTCGTATTCGGAAATTCCTGATTCAGATCTTGAAAGGGCCTCGGGCATTTTGAATTCAGGTGGCAATTTCTCTCAGTGTTTCTGACAAAAGCGGGAATAATGCCTTAAAACAAGCTACGACGGCAACTGTTTCGGCTAAGGTAAGACCACTAATCATAAGAAGACCTTACTTCCAAAATGTCGATAAAGAGTACATTAAATACGTCTATGAAACTGGGCACAATATTTTAAATGACCATCACACTATTTGCCTAAAAGTACAGAGTATGTAGGATTTGAGGTTTTCACAGCGGTGAGTATGAAGATTTCTGTCTTCTGGGTTGTTGCGCTGTGTATGGTCGATGTTTACCAACGTTTCAGAGGTCATACTGCCTCCGTCATCAGAGCGATGAATCGTTGGTAAACATCGACCAGACTACACAACGCAACAACCTAGAAGACAGAAATCTTCATACTCACCGCTGTGAAAACCTCAAATCTTACATCTTTGTACAATATTCACCACTCAGAATTAGGGGGGGGGGGGTTGAGCATACGGACAACGTTACTTGCCTACCAGGCCACCTACCCCACAAGTATATACTTAACTCTTGCGTACAGTAGCTACTATGGGCAAATATTTATGGTAGAATGCAGCATGATTTGTTGCGTTCTACTTTTGCTATTGGGTGCCCTAAACTTGTGCACGCATGGGAGCAAGGCTGCAGTACCATTCAATACCAGTCTCGCCCCACGAACAGGCGAGTTTACGTCGAAAACACTTTTGATTTCGCCGCCTTTCTTCTGTCGCCTCTTGAAATCTGACTAGCTGCTCCAATATAGCAGTACCGTTGGACTTCAGCGAATTTCAGATTGCTCTTAATGAATTCCGTTCGTATGGAAATATATTGTGAATGTTGGGAGGCCGAACCAAACTCCAAAGAAGTTTTTAACTTCATCCTTTCACTTGCAGAAAAGTTATCGTACGCTTACACGGGCTCGGGGATGAGGAGCTGGACAGACGTTCAGAAGATCCAATTGAACCGCGTCGAAAAGTTTGCAGCGGACTTCTGACAAACGTCGAACGGGCCTTGGAATAGAATAAATTCACGTGGAACTAAGCTGCTTAAAATTTGTCTCTCAGAAACGAGTTGCGATTACATTAGACGCAGAGTTTGTAACGGTGTCTGCTCATTCTAGACCTACTTTAGTGATCGGAGATAAACTAAGAGTCATAAAGTACAGTATTGCACAAAACATACCTACCACAGCAGAAAACCATGCACATGCTGTCACAGATCATTTTATCCTAATCCGCAACGCGTCTCAATTTTGTTGGGATATACACGGTACAAATCGAAGTAGGGACCATCTATTTTGAGACTGCCTGCTATATTAATTTTTTTTCCTGTAGTTTGGACAAATATTCCTTCGTCACTAACTTGAGGGTAGAAAGCAAACAAACGCATATATACTACGTAAACTAAAGACATTACCAACACAGGAAATGAGGCAGCGAGCTACAAACTACTGTCGCTGGGAAATAATGTTCATAGTACGGATAATATAAGCGCCATTATCTATTATCTTACCTTTTACTCCTAACTGATCTCGAGTGCACAGATTTGCCCCGACTACAGTACTCCGGTCGTCTAGCCCGCAGCCAGACACTGTAATGACTGAGCTTTCTAGGCTCGTGTGTATGTGTAATCAGATTACAAACAATCCTACTTTATTCCCATGAAGCATTTGTAAATCTCTGGACTACTAGCTGTATGCTTCCATACGTAAAGCTAGTGTAATTCTATTCTTTGACCTTTCACGACCTTTCATGGCGTACTGAGTGAAGATGCAGGTAACAGTACGGAACTGGATAACACGCCTTTACAAATCACACCAAATTAATTGCAGACTCATAAAAGAAGTGGGGTTAATTGTCACAGCAGGCTTTGTAAATGTGAATCCTGAGAAGCAAACATGTTTCATTTAGGCCTATATATAGAGCATGAGTTTACAATAAACAATGTGAGACCCACTGATCCATGTGAACTGTGATTTCCGTTTCATTTTGATACGAATTTGTAATTTCCTCCCACCAGCTGCAATGCGGAAGAAAATTGCAGTCCCCCGTTCGCCCGTTTATCTGTCCACGTAAAAATATATCGAATCCAATCCAAAGACCCGACTTGAGATCCCCTTCGGTTCTCAACAGCTGTGCTTGAAGGAACCGGAAATACGTTTGAGTTGTTCGTTCGTTGATTCCTGAAAATCTAGCAATCTGTGAAACGTTACCGAACGGCTGCAGGCGGTCTACTAGCCTAAGATGCTGTACAGGTCGTATCAAAAGTTTTGAGTCACGGTATAACTCTACAGCAACGGAGAAGTTTATGTCGTACATAAAAGAGGACGGCATTTGTAAGTGCTGGTCAGCTAAGTGAAAAATATCGTCACATTTGTATCATTATTTCCACTGTTACTTATTAATATTATTATTATTATTATTATTATTATCATCACAATAATTACTATGAAATCGTTAAATAACTGTAATCATCATAACCATAATTATCGTAATTATACAGTAGAGGTGAATCCTGGTCTAGAAGTCAAATCGAGCAGAAACGCGATATTATTACAAACGTACCAAAATGCTATGATATTTTAACAGTAATAGTATCATCGTCATTATGCCGCTGTTGCGTTATACAGTCAAATACTTCTTTCAAATTTTTCCAATTTTAGTGGTCTGGCGGCGAATTGCTAGCCAGACCGGAGCATTCGCCACTATTGTGCAGTAATGTTGTATAGAAGTACATATTTACCACGAAGTAACACATTATCATAGCCAAATTACACATTTCAAGTAAATAACCATGGGTTAGAGTGTGTTATTCAGAACCTTCCTAATAGTATGACATATTGGTACAATGCTCTCATACCAGGATGGCTGTTCGGTGAAATACGATATCTAATATGCGTTACTTAAACATTTTATTATTAACCGGTTCTCTTAAGTTACTTCAGTTAACCAAGAAATACCCGGTCTTTTATGCAACCCGAAAACTCGTTCTGTTCAGAAACGTTGGTGGAAATCTACTAGACTACGGCGCAGTAACCCAGAATACTGCACTCTTCAAATTTTAACATTATTCTTCCACATTTATTATCTCTTTCATGTGTACTACATGCCTCGAAAATCCCATTTTCCGTGATATAAAAATTATAATAATATTTGGTGAAGCGTAATAATCATAAAGCCCATCATTAAGACTTTTTTTTTCAGATTTCTGTTGCTCAATGATTCTGAACTGAATGGTAGGAAGCATTCCCAAGAAGTATAATTTGTTCTTAATTTATTCTTTAATGCAATAAAATCGAGGGACAAAATTACGATAGTAATGCACAGTGTTCTAATCAATAGTCGTTATTATTCATGTTCACTGAGCTGATTAACAAATTTCCATCCATATAAATTATCATTAACTGTCTCGAAATCAGAAGCAGTCACTCTAAATAACCTACTTTTAATAATTACATGAGCTAATCCGGCCAACTGGCGTCGAAAGATAGAAATGACAAGTGCTGGAAGGCAACGGGACATTTCTGGTACGGCACTAGTTCTAATGTTCCATGCAGAACTGTCCAAAAATATTCAGAAAGACGAATAATTTTAAACAAATATTAAGCTCAAGAAACGACGTCCGTTTGACAATGATTATGTTCTGTGTGGAAAAGAAATAAATTACAGAAGTCGGGAAGAACATGTGCGATCTACGTCCGTTAGAAATAAAAGGCAAAGCGATTAGATGGGTTGGGAGGGGCAGCAGATAAGTAAACACATACTACCCATACTACAAACATTATTTCACAGCGGCAGAACTTTGTAGCCTCCTGTCTCAGTTCCGAAGTGAATAATGTCTTTGGTTTGCATAATATATGCCTTTGCATCTATTATGCCCACAAGATAGTAATGTAGGCAAATGTACTTATTTTATTTGGGGTTTATTTAACGACGCAGCCAGTAGCTCAGACCACACAGCGTCGAATGACAAGACGATAAATAAATACTGAATTGGAAAGGGTATGGAAGAAGGCGTTCATGGCCTCAGCCAAAGCACCATCTTGTCATTTTCTCGAAGGGACTGAAGAAAACAACAAAAGTCTTCATTCAAGATAACGAGTCTCCGGACCGATATTTGAACTCAGGACATCCGGATACGAAGCAGGAGTGACAACCACTCGCCCATGACGTCTGCTGAAAGGAGTTATCACATCTCGTTTCCTGAATAGCGATGCGAGGAAATGTGACGTTTAGTAATGCTGATACATCATGGCGCTGTCGGACGTACGGACAACTGCTCATTGAATGTATGGGTTCAAATGTAGAGTCTACTCAGCAAATCAACATTCACTGAATTCCACTTGAATCATGGTGTAACCATCCATATCACTCTGTATTTTGCCGATTTTCATTTCAGTTGCGATATTTGATGTAATGTACTTCGTTGCATCCCCCGTGTCACCAGAAGAATATGCTTCGATTCTATCCAATTTGCATATGAAATAGTACAAGTATTGTACAATATCTTTAATGGACCTTTATTTCATACGAACATGACAGAAAATTACAAATTAATATAAGTATATAACAAATCTGATTTCTGATACCTGGAGGTAACCGGTTTAGCTAAGGCTAAAACATAATAAATTCTTTAGGTAAATAAAATAAATGTAAATTAGTGATAAAAAAGGTAAAAGGTAAGTGTGATGTATTATATATAATGACAATATTTATTTAAGTGATCGACGAGAATCAGTTCAACTTGTAAATTGTGTAACAGTGACATACAGACTTACTTCAACCGACTATGAAATAAACGTTCTCTCATAATTGACTAAGTTATTGCTCTTTGTAACCTCTACACATTATGTTAAAGATTGCGGGATTCTTGTACAGTTTCCTACAGACATTAAAACGAGCATAACTTACGACGAACAAAGAACATGTATAAAGATGGCTACTTTTTGGGATATTGCGCCGGTAGTTACTGACTTATATTTCAGAGGTTCTTGCTACCTACATCGCGAGTACTTGTCGCTCTGATGATGGAGGCAGTAGGCACCTCTTAAACGTTGGTAAGTATCTACCAGACTACACGGCGTAACATTATAAAAGACATCAAAATTTATACTCGTCGCCTTGAAAACCTGAAATCTTGCGATAGAACCAAGTATTTATCAATCAATATTTCATGTCGCTGCACTTTATGGTGGACGGACAGTGAACCCTGCGAAATTATGATCTTGTAATAAATAAATAAACAAATTTTTTACTGAGCAGCAGAAGAAATCAAATTATGTTCTCGAATGGAGAGTATGCGTGAAGCATAATAAAATGTCCGATGGTTTCCGCTCCGTCTTTATTACTATGAAGGGATTTCTAAATCAAAATTTCTTCAGAGCTTAACCTGTCAAAATTATACCAGAATATTGATGATGGCAAGAACCAGTGTGACGAAAATATTGAAGATAAAAATCGACACATCAACAGCTCACTTCAGCTTACGTGGTTTAACAAGTTCTGTGGAAATGTCATTAATAAAAAAAGAAAGAAAGGACAGACAGAAGACACATTTCGGAGATCTCTCTGCTTCAAAGAACTTGCATCAACAATTCCTAATATAAGACTCAAGGAAGGCAAAAAAAAAAATTAAAAAAAATAACCACGCACACACACACACACACAGTGCAGAAACTTTTCCTTCAATGAATGACATTCTTCCAAAAACAGTTTTCAAAGTTTTGTATCACAAAGCGTCTATATGGGAAGATCCTTTCTACCCTCTGGCCCCACCATGAATATTTTAGAGTGCCCCTACATCCATCCAATTTAATATGAAGGCAGACGGCTGGTTTTATAGCTCAAATTATGGTTCAAGGGTGTCTAAAAAGTTTCCTTTTATCTGTCAACATGCCTTCCATCCACTCGTGTCCATGGAAACTGTCGCTTAGGCTGTCTTATATTTTCAAAATGAAGGACCATTTTCGTCCTACTGTCACCTTCTGCATCACGAATATGAAAGGGACGTCAATTTTGCTTTAGAACGACGCCGTTCCTGCACCTTGCAAGATTATACGTTACTCTGCGTGTGTAATATCGGTAGAAACAAAGACAAAAGCTATGCAGAATTCGCATAATAAACCGTAGGGGAAATGTGCAGAGCGCTTCCAGCTGAAACACAGACGTGTTCTACAGTTTTAGATCTGAAGCTTATGTCAAGGTGCGCGCACGTGCTTATTACAATAAGCTTATACTCTCCTGAACTACATTCATTCAAGGAATGCCTGTGAAATTAAGTTTAAAATCTTTTTATCCACCTGTTTCTGTCTAGAAACAACAACGAAATTTAAGAAAACCATAATTTTAACCGATGTTTTATATCGATATAGGTCGTGGTTCCTAATCGTGATGGAAGAATTTAGAGAAACTATTTGTTAATAAAATGTTAAAGGAAATTTTGACCAAAGAGAAAATAAGTAACAGAAGAACGGGCAAAGATTTATATAGACATGAATCGAAATTTGAAACTTTAATGACGATTAAAGTCAATGAAGTATTCTCGGACGATAAGCCATGTAACTACGGAGTTACAGTCCAACGTTTCGGAGACCATCTGTGCCACCACAGTCAAGTCAAATATCACAAGAACACTTCACTGAACACAACGAAGAACGTCTAACTTCCATTCCCCGCCTAATATTACAAAAGGATAGCGCCACCGGGAAGTAAGTAAATACGTTAAGAATTTCAGTAGTGAAATGTGAGCGGAAGAGATCCGCTTGGAGACGCAGAGCAAATGAGAGAATAATATTAAAAAATAACATGCGAGGGGGTGTACAAGATACAACAAAGATCAACGTCTAAAAGGTCAATATAATTTATAAATTTTCAAAAGACAATAACATTAGTGTAATGATGCAGAATATAACTTGATTCCTTCAAAGCACATAGAGATAATATGGCCCAAATCACTGTCGGCTTATTAAGAAATCTCACGTCATTTTGTAATATCTCGTGGTGTTCTGAGTAAGTACATAAACATTCACGTAGCATGAAAAGAAAACAACTCGCTTTATAGAATACGTTAGTAGGTTACAACATATAAAATTCTGATTTTTAAACACTGAAAACATTTTGTTTTATGGGTGGTAAATGTGCGTGAGTCCGGAGGTCATTGCTGCCTCTATCATCAGGGCGATGAGTCAATTCCCTGATGATGGCAAGGACCTCTGAAACGTTGGCAAACTTCTACCAGCCTACACGGCGCTACAACACAGAAGACAGTCACCTCCAAAGTTGCTAGTAACTTCGCAATTAAACGGGGGTTCTTATCGAAGTCTCCCGTATGATTGAGCAAGCCCGTATCCCCCACAGCTACCCCTGATGTTTGCACCAACAGAAACTATAAAGCATCTGATCGTACCGTACAAACAGGAAATTTTCTCACAGGGAATGCAGGAAAGAGATTTTCTGCAACAACGAACGTTGAGGGGGAGGAGGGGGGGGGAGAGAGACTCGGGTATCAAAGCTTCAGTAGAAGCAAATCACATTCTACCGCCTCCTTTTGTTCTACATAGTTTGTAACCCTCTGGTGACTGAAACAGTCCGATATAAAATGACACACGTGTTGTTTGTGTGCAGTGCTTTCTTAATCCAGACAAATCCTTTTTATATATGCATTCAGTGATGAAAGAATATAACACTATTTTCATTCGTGCAATCACTGAGGCAGAACACTTCGATTTGTTCGAAATAATGCGGTGGTCATGCAGATTTCATATTATAGGACCAACATTTTAGGTAAATCGCCACGAGGGTTGAAAGTAATACCTCTACCACGAAACAAGATGGACACTACATCACTGTGTGATACGGAACCGATGGATCTCTTTCGGCAACGTTCCCCCTAGGAGCTGTCAGTGTCCCACTCACTCCATGCCGAATAATGTCCTGACAGTCCTTGTCAATGGATTTTCCTGCACATTAAAAAAATGTATATATATTCTGATACGGCGATAGTGTGATGTTTCTGAGCCAATGCATGCTGTATAGTGAAAATATGTCCATTATTTAATTTGTGTGGACGTCATTCATGGGAAAACTATGCAAATTTATTTATGGACAGGAAAACAAAATAAACAGATAACCTACTAACTAACGTAACTTAATAGAGCAGAGATCTTCCTGAGCTAGTTCGCTCATCTGGTCAAGAAATTCCGTGGCTTTTATGTAACATGAAGTTCTTTACCGTATTCACAACAGCCCGCCCGCCAGAATACACAGACTCAGAGAGATCATTGCCCTCTTGAAGGAGCCAGCAAGCAGCCCTTGAAACGTCTGTCTATCTACCAGTCTACAAGGCGCAACATCCAAACGACATCTTCATTCTCGTCTCCGTAGAAGAATGAAATCCAATTTATTAATATGTACATGGCAATTCATTAAAAATTTTACTATCGCACTATAGCAGACAGTTTCACACATTATTCTACTAAATAATTTTCTTTGACAAAATCGATCACTGTAAAGACGCCATATTTGATATTGCCTTTATTCCAGTGACTTTTAAACATTAGGTTTAATGCCCGTTGTTGTGATTTGCATACATCGCTCCAATCGTTCGTCTGCCGAGTTTACGTTTTTCATCCCGCTGATAGTTTCTATAAGCAACATGTACTACTAAATATTGGCAGAATTAACAAATAGTGCATTTTTGTATCAAGTATGACAAGAAACGGATATATCGGCGGGCAGCAGGTTGAGAACCACTGTATTAAACCCCTCACAGCTGCTTAATAGTAGGTTTTAAAGAGAGATGGAAGGAGGAACATGAAACATTTCGTGTGACAAGTCGATTGGATTTAGCTGGGTAGAGTAGACACTTCTTTGCCGATAATAAATGAATCTATATTTAGAGGTTTAGTTGCATTAACCCATTAAATTAATTTGAACTCAGTGACGTACATAGTAGTATTATGTATTCCGAATGATGGAAAACAATAACACAGCGAATGAGACTATAACGTTCTCCAACTCGCATTTGATGCCTTGTCATAAGACACAAACTATTCGACGTATTCCGTTCATGTCTTACGCAGATACTCAAACGGCTCGAATGTTTGTATGAAACAGACGTCCTCTGCCGTCGCAATAAGCTTTGTGTTACTCAAATTCTGCCCTAAACGCTAAGAGATAGGCTGCTAAAGTAAGGAATGTCTTCATCAAGTGCCGACAATGGGAGACACGTACAGTTGAATAGGAAGCAGCGTCTTATTGTCGGAGTAATTGTAAAAGTTGAGACGTCGCGTATTTAAATGCATTTAGTTTTGTAGATTTCTGTCTTCTGGGTTGTTGCGCTGGGTAGTCTAGTCGATGTTAACCAACGTTTCAGAGGTCTTACTGCCTCCATCATCAGGGCGGTGAGTATGAAGATTTCTGTCTTCTGGGTTGTTGCGCTGGGTAGTCTAGTCGATGTTAACCAACGTTTCAGAGGTCTTACTGCCTCCATCATCAGGGCGGTGAGTATGAAGATTTCTGTCTTCTGGGTTGTTGCGCTGGGTAGTCTAGTCGATGTTAACCAACGTTTCAGAGGTCTTACTGCCTCCATCATCAGGGCGGTGAGTATGAAGATTTCTGTCTTCTGGGTTGTTGCGCTGGGTAGTCTAGTCGATGTTAACCAACGTTTCAGAGGTCTTACTGCCTCCATCATCAGGGCGGTGAGTATGAAGATTTCTGTCTTCTGGGTTGTTGCGCTGGGTAGTCTAGTCGATGTTAACCAACGTTTCAGAGGTCTTACTGCCTCCATCATCAGGGCGGTGAGTATGAAGATTTCTGTCTTCTGGGTTGTTGCGCTGGGTAGTCTAGTCGATGTTAACCAACGTTTCAGAGGTCATACTGCCTGCATCATCAGGGCGATGAATCTTCATACTCACCGCTATCAAAAACCTCAAATCATACATGTATTTAATTTTATCTCTAGAACTAAGTAACTATTTCAACGTTGTTCAGGTGCTTGATGCAAAGAGCAGTTTCAATTTTGGCCCCGCTATACACCACGTAGGCGTTTAGGGGAGAGTTGTATGGCTCCTAATCATTCTTAATCTCGGCAATAGTTGGGGGCGAGTGGTCAGCGTCACGCGTTTATCCCCCGGGAAAGGATCCCGTTACCCATTGGATAGGAGGATGGGTGGGCCCCCAGAGCCAGTCTAGACGCAGACCAATTTTTACAGCACATCGAAAATTCCATTACGTCTTGAATAAATGGGATTAGCATTTACACTTTTGCAAGTGTTTGTACCACACCCAAGACCAGTTGAGAAACATTTTGTAACATCTTAATTGCGTTCAAACATTCGAATACCTAATGAACTTAAAATTGATTCTCCAAGGCAATTTTAAAACATTAGCATAAAGCAGCGTGGCGCGGTTGCAGGAGGAAAGGACGGAATTATTAGAACCGGAAATGAGACCACTGAAGGAAATGATTTTATATTACAGAACATAAAACGTGATAGGACAGTACATAGAATAAAGTCTGAAACGACGAAACAAGAAGTGGTTGCAGTCAAGGAACCCAGACTTCAGATTCCACGGATTCCCCGATACATAGCAGCTGTTCTCGGCGTGCGTGCAATGAATACTTCAAAGCATTCCGCTGGACGTTCAAATTCGATGCTCTTTTGATCACTGGTCCGGTTTTGTAGCAGAATCACATTTCTGTTTTAACAGATGCTGATAGCAAAAAGGTCAGTTTGTCTATAACAACTAAAACGCGCCAGTTTTAGTGAGGAAAACGTCAGTTACAAACGCCACCAAACAACGTTTATGTTTAAAACGTAGTTCACGACTTTAGAACTACACTGAAATTATTTCATGAAATTCTTCTTTAACACTATCGGTTTAATGTAATACATTGTCAAAATAACGGAACAAAGTGGAAAGGTTTGGAGATAATGACATTGTCGAGCTGGGTGGCTAGCATAGATGGATTTCGTTGCAAACACAATTGTTTTCATACAAAGGGAAGTTTGTTTCATACTAAGTAATTTTAAAAAGATTAAAAGATGCAACCAGTAGTGATATACACAGTTTCCGCACGCGTTCTTTGATTTCCCGAATGATCCTACTGTTCTAAATAGGTTTGGTATAGACTTTGACATCTTATTAAGGTGGAGTTTGCCAGAATGCTAAAAGCACATGGCAGGTTCGCTGGAGTTGACTAACAATGTATTTTATCTGATCAATAGTGTTCCAGTGTATGGAGTACTCGTGAACGACGGAAGGAAATCAGAAAACTTTATCTTTCGGTTTTTAAAGTGTTAGCCGAGCTAGCACAGGTAACAGTTTAACATGAACTATCCGATTCTGCATATATTTTATAATTTTACTTATTAATTCTAAACTGTAGCTTGAAGTTATTCGGTCAGATAATGGACAGAGTTTAGTGCTAAATCGGAATACATGAGGCAGAATTCTGTATGATTCAAGAGTACATTCTCGAAGACAAGAAAATCACGCAATTCTTTGATATTGCCCAAGATCATTTCCCTTCGAAAAATAAAGTTTTAAGGCTTGCGTCAAGGTATGGGCAGCAGTAATTACACATTTATGAAACATTTAATCGACAAGAGCTCAGGCAACAAAAAAGCGATGCGAAAAATACCACTTTCTCTTCATGCAGAAAAAAAAAGAGTTGGCTTTGAAGTGGAGAAGTGAGCTGTTTTATAGCAGCAGGCCTATATAACTGACAGAAAAATATGTTGTGCTGTGAGGACGCACACTCGCGTAAGATTAAAAGCATTTGATGACAGCACACCCACTGAAGGAAAGTAGGAACGCGCGCCTAACAAAGTGACGGGATTCGATTCGGGTCGCGCGTGTTCCGACAGCGTTCGGTCGCTTGAATCCATTAAAGTGCACGTGACAAATGACGAACGTGTTGAGTGCCTGAACATGTGACGCTTTCCGTCAAAGACTGTTTCTGATCTGGGAGTCACGCGACGTACAAAACATGCATTTTTAAACTAAGGCAAATAGTTATTTGGCGAGAACGAAAATGTCCCATCAGCCGTACATGTTGATTCGCGACATTTTGACTATTCTGTTTATTAGCCAGAGACTACAGCATCCTGGAGGCTGGACAACCACTGGTCCATATCTGAACAAGTTCAGTAACTATCTTAGTTTTCATATCTCGTTCATCCCACACATTAGACTACATTATAGTTAGTCAGAAGAAAGCACGAAAGAACCCGCTGGAAATGATAACTCTACGAAGCACAGCCCCTCTTAAAAAATCGGGTCGATTGGCTTGCCAACAAATTTCACACGTTTTACGTAACCCGTTATGAGCCGTGCTCGTAAAATACAGACACTGGACTTCATTCTGGTCCAGTTGAATCTAATTTTTACTCTCAGACCCAAATTTCTGAAAATATATTTTAACGCTGCTGTCACAACAACACTTGTTTCGCAAACGATTTCTTCCCTTCGGTTTATTCTATTAAATTACGAGCTGAATTATACTGTAATGCGTGCTATATATCCAACCCATCTCAGAATCCCTGCTTGTATCGCTCTATTATTTGTTGACTAGTATAAGCTATGAAGCTCCACATTATGTAATTTTCTCCATAGTCCCCACACTTCCATTTCTCTTTGACCCAAATACCCCCCCCCCCCCGGGCACTTACTCGCAAGCACCTTCAACCCATGTTCTTTCCTTATAATGTAATACCAAGTGTTACACCTATATAAAGTATTAAGTTATACCACAGTTTAGAGTGGAAACATTTATGTGGCCCGTACCTTTCATCCACATTTCTTTCACCGCGATGATTTTAACTCCGTCAAAAGCTGTATTGTAATTCTCTAGCAGTCTATAAACAGGGATTACTAATACCTTTTTGGTCAAGTGACCGAAGTGGAGACTTAACGATTTGCATTTTAACAGCACTTGAAAAGACGAAACCACAGATCATTTAAAATGTTACGTACACGCTATTTATTGCTCGTAAAAATTAACGGTCAGTGAAGATGTGTACAGTTTCCAATACACATGGTTTTGTGTCGTAAAGTCTTACTGGAATACAGGCAGTATTTTATTGCAGCACACAGTGTCCTGTGGGAGCAGCGTCGTTTAATGGCGCTGTGGTTCTACCGCCGTTTAAACCAACACTGAAGACTGGCACACTTGTCCCTGCGATACGGAAAAGCTGTTTCGTCGATGCCAAGAACTAAGTCACATATTACACAATGAAATCTAGTAGCGACAGTAAAAGCATTTCATTACGGTAAACGTGGACTTTTATGGAGTTCGAACCATGTGAGAAACACACTGTCCATACGAAAGGACCCAGCAGCAGTTACAGCGTGAAGATGGCTGTCTTATTGTAGCTTCTTGGGCCGTGTAATCTGCTTGGTGTTTACCGACGTTTCAGAACGATTGCCATAATGATGAAAGCAACAAGATTTCTGAAACGTCGGTAAACTTCTACCTGTCTACACGGCGCTATCTTAGGGTTCAATTCAATTTTAAAACGTTACCGATACACGTAAGTATTCTGTAGGTACCGTCAATATGAAGTATGCGCGAGTATTTTGCTGTAATAGCAATACAATTACATTCGTTATTAACAAACTTTACGGAAGAGAGGATGACAACAATCAGTTTTTCAAAAAATTCTGTACGTCTCAAAGGACTCGACTTCACGAGATCAGGACAATAAATCCTATCCTGAGCAAAGGAAATCAAAAAAGAAGAAGAAAAAATTGTAGGCCTGTACGATTCTCATATCCCACTCTTCGTGCTAAGTGTCCAGTTCATCTCATACTCCTTGAAAACTCCATTCGTGGAATTCAGAGGTGAAATGTGATAAATCAGATACGAGCTTAATATTATCATTCGGTTTATGTTTGATGTGTGACATGAATATGTACTGCATAATATAGTTGGTAATTAAGTTCTAATTATTAGATATTTTAAGGTGCAAGCTAACTCTGGAGTAATTCCTTAAATTCAATGGCACGTCCACGAAAATTCTACAAATGTTTCTTTCTTTGCAAATACTACAACTGTTGAGATGTCTCATTTAGTTACTGAACGTGCTACTTCTGGTGTATTTACAGTGCTTCTACATAGGATCGACGTTTTCACTGCGGCTGAATGCAATGAAGTTTTCTCGGGCGACCAGCCATGTGCGTATTATACAATAGAGCGTTTCGAAGACTCTCTGTGCCTCCATCACTAAGGCTGATGTGACAAACAAGCCTCAGTCACGTTATGACTCACGGGTGTCCAAATCAACTCAACGTCTTTTCCTCTCATAGCGGCACTATTAAGCTGCGTAAGGCACGAAGTTTCTGGTTATATAATCCACTTTGATCGTAATACTCTCATGAGCATTTACAATTTAACTTAATATCAATATTTATTAGAGAATAGGCCTACTTGCCTGTTACAATTCTTAATTAATCTAAAATGATGTTCATAGACGACCTACAAAGAACAACACAGGAGAGAAAGACACGAGCAACCACACCTTGAGTGGGTCTCGAACTCAGTTTTCATGTGTTCCAAGACAGTCAGTGCCTTACATTCTGCGCTCACTGTGATTAGCCACGATCAACACCAAAAATACAACAATAAGCATTAGAAACAGCAGTACTTACCCAGGACGATGATACGTGTGGGTTTTCCAGTCGAAATGACGATGCCAGTGATAGGATCTCGATTCTCGCAATGCCACACACCTTCGTCCTCCAGCCTTGCATTAGCAATTCGGAGCTGCCCGGTCAAGAAGTCTCTCATGTAGCGGTGTCCTAATCCACTCCCGGACCGAGTGTTCTTGTCTACAATGAAGGCGTCCACCGGACGGCCGTCGTGGAACCACACGAGGCTGCTAGCACGTAGCTTGGAGCTGGCATTGCTCGCCGCAACAAGTTCGCAGTTCAAGTGCACCTCCCTGTGCTGTCTCACAGGCAACTCTATGATCCGGGGGGGTGTGGGAACTTCTGGAGATGGCGTCACAGTTGTTGGAGGGACAGCTGTAGACAGGCGGTAGAGATCATCAGAAGTCAAAGGAGACTCTGAAGGCAGGTCAAGGTCATCTCGTGGGGTTGGTCGCGAAAGACCTCCACTGGCCCCTGAGCCGTGCTGATGATGACGCAAAGAATGCGACAATGACGTAGCGGATACAATGCAGTGACCTGAAACACACCACAGTGCACAGGGTGAAAGAATCGAACACAATATTTCGTCACAGGTTTGTTTCGATTCGAGAATCATCCTTAACTGCTTTAAGCACTTTTTGTTATAGGGGAAAAGTAAAGTATTAAGGACAATTTAATCATAAGTTTTGATCAAATAATCTCATAATAATCCTATGTAATCGCCCTACGGTTCAATAAATTTGGTGCAACGGTCCCGATAACCAACGAGAACCAACTGTACGACTTATGCCATTCAAATACATGAACCTACTGCAACATATTCCCCAAAGCCCAACTTGTATATAAGAAACTACAGACGCTGTTTAAACAATAAACAAATAATTAATTATTCAACTGTAATGAGGGGACATTATGTTTCTCCGAAACGTTGGTATCCACCTAAAAGTCCTCATAACGTTACAATCCAGAAGAACGACATCGACCACGCGTTAACAACACAGCAGCCTATTTCGAGCGTACGTGCCGAGGACAAAAACAATGCCTTCAGCGGAATTAGACTCTGCAGTCTACGAACGTGCGCAAGTTGAACAGGATGACACCGGATTCGGTCACTACTGACAGACACCATATAAGATCGAAGACCTTAACAAAGTGATAGCACCCTGAAGATGGAGACAGTACTTTTATCCGAAACGCTGGCATATACCTACACGTCTACACGACTCTACTAATATCGAGAACATCATGCTCCTCACCAGAGTGAAAACTTCAGATCTCACTCCAACAGTTTGCCGTGCATGGGCGGCAATTTCTCCGACACATCTGCACCGCGTACAGCGCAAACAGCAACACGCAGGCGCAGGTGAAACAGAATTCTTCGTTATTTTTATTCGTTGGTTTTTCGGGGGTTGAGTCCGGCTTTTGAGTGTGACCAACGTTTCGGCAAACACTGCAGTTGCCATTTTCAAGGTGGACACTGTAAATCTCAGCTCGTGTAGCCTAACAGAAAATTACTGCACTGACGAAACGAACTGCCAAAGAAAGTCACTCGTTCCAAAGTTCCAAACTCCGGCCTTCACGTGCGTTTTGTTGTCAGTGAAACAAGATAGGGCGAAACAAAACGAAAAGGAACAACGCAAAGAAAAAAAAACATAAATGAAATATTCTTGAAACGGCGTACAAATGTGAAAAACTGAGCGTACAAAGGAACATTCGATCCTAAAGAGAGACAACACGAGGGAGAAGAGGCTATTCGATACACACGGAGGCAACCCTTGACTGCCTCAGTTCCCAACCAGAGCGTTCTTACTTCCTGCCTGCTAAACGAAGTGTGGTAGCTCTCAGTAAAGAAAGATTTCCGGATTGCTTTACTATGGAGAACCAATTTCACAGATTATTTTACTGCATTTCTAGCCTTCGATTTTATTGTACAGGCCTAATTCATATAACGATACAAGATTAATTAGGCTATGGAAAGATAAATGAGTAATTCAGGATATAACCTAACTCTAAATATACATTAAGCTTTCTTATTGATGGTGGATCTGCTTTTGGATGCTGACACTACAAATTTCTACAGGGCGTATATAACTATAAACTGTTGTTTTATGTCACCTATTACTGTTAGAATATTTAAATCAAGAATATAACCATGGGTTGAACTTGTGACTAGAAGGGACTACGCATTTACATAGAACTTTCATGGGGAAAGATTTTGGAGAACACCACAGTAAAGAAATCTAGAAGGACTCGTTGATAGATGCCAGGGTTTCGGTGAATCACACTGCCTGCACCTTCAAGGCTGAAAATTGAATTTGTTATACACAAGTTGGTTAATAATCTACCTTATATTCCAAAAATTTCCTGAGGGAGGGCCCTTGGACCCCCTAGTCAACTGAAAATGCTACACAATCCCCCCTTTCGTTATGAAATGTTACAGATTTAGTGAGTTATATAAAATGTTATATTGTGCTCTTCAGACTCGCATATAGTACAATAAAATTTAATAGCTTAATGGCGTATAAATTTTGTAAGGTATTGTTACTCATAATTTAAGTACGCTAATTTAATACTAAAATGATACCACTTAAGATTCATTTGTGAATCTTCAGCACATATGACACGTATTTCATCAAAACCACACCCTGTTAAATTAGTACCTCGATATTAACACACTGACAATTTTCTTTTATGAGAGTGTAAGGATTATGAATGTTGAAAGACTCGTATAAAAGAAGCTGAGTTCATAAAGTTTATAGCAGCGCGCGGAGAGAAGGAATTAGAGTGACTTCCAGAGAATTTATCTGGCAATAAAACGACGTGCAGACGGGGTTCACAGGCAATGGGTTGCGAACCGTTAAGCTAGTTTGTTGCCGATCCATCTCGTTCGTGGACAGAGCAGACAGGCTGAAAAGCTAACTTCTGATCAGATTGCCACCACGAGCGGCGAGCACTCGGAATACGTAACAGCGGCTTACATGTTACTCGCTGCTCAGATAGAAACGAAAAAAATTCGTGTAGTACAGCGCGTTCATAATAGTTCCTATACTTTTATATGCAACGTAAAGATCTAGGTGAAGTTTCGTAGTGCGTAAGATATCAGAACCGAATATAAATAGCAGGTAACGACGTTTGTCGATCGGAATTATATAGTTTTATTACATTTCGTTAAATATTAGTAGTCGTATGTAACATCAAGTACAAGTTTTAAACCTTAAAGTGATCAATGTATCATATTATTCGTCGATTTTCTGAGCGACATATTTTGATTTGCACCAGATTTAATCAAAATTCATTTTTTAGTTCCCGAGTTGAAACAGAAGAATGCCCCATTATGCTTTAATTTTAAGAATCACGTTAAAAACTCACAAAATAGAAGTCCACTACAATCTCAGGCTTGTCCAAGCGTTCAAGTTTCGCGTTCGTGCGACATAAATCTAATCGTACTACTATATACAGTAATTGCTTTATTTCTCCTTCCAACGACACCAGATCCAGAACTGCAGTAGGTGACCCAAGCAACTCCATATACTACCGTCAACACAGTCACAGGACTGAATCAGCGTTTGCTTGACAAATGGATGTGAAAGGATCATGATGACGTCACAGTCACGTGTCAGATGCCGGTGGTTGTGAGTAACGGCAATGTCGCGCGTGTCACGTCCTGTCTCCCCCCTGGATCCATTACATCCCAACCATCACCGGTGACATCCTCCATTGCTCCATAATGGCTTGTTGTCAGCTCATACACGTATCATGCGTTGGTGTCCTTTGGGAAGAAGTGGCTCCAGGTGCTCTCGGCTGTCTCAGATTCCAGTCGACGCAGTTTCCAAAGAGCCTTAGGCAACATTGGTACAGTTAATAGGCGAATAGTAGCAATGAGTACGTAGATACGGTTGAAACGCTGTGTATTGCGTGTATATTGACGACACAAACGAAGGCGTGAGCTCATATACGCAAACTACGTCTGCTCCACGCTTTAAGTCACTGAATACTTTATACACTAAATCTGTGGAGCCTGGCGCCTTCACATTCCATGTTTTAATAAACCAATTGTGTACACAATCCTAAATATCAACAATTCGCTTAACGTAAACGCGATATTCACACAATATATCATGAACACAACATCCACATGAGACACGTTCAACACTACTAGCAGACTCAACGTACAACACGTGTCTGACGCTGATTGGCTCACAAGGGAACGTAATAGCAGATGCGCAGAAGTGTCCAAATATAGGCCGCTATTGTTCGTCTCGCGCATTTTATTCATCACCTCTAGAAACGGAAAAAAGAAAATTCCACAAACTGCAGCAGCGAGCTGCACGTTTATGTCCGTTCCTTGTTGATTTAATGACGAAAATCTAAATTACGACACCGGATATCATCACAGAACAAAACTGAACACCTTGATCAAGGCAGTTCGAGACTCGATCTCGTATTATTCCAGATTATAAACTGTACGCAATAGAGCCATAAACTGAAAAGAAAATCTAAAATGTTCTCTGTTTTAGCTTTTATAAACTAAGATGACAATAAAGACAGCTCTCCTCTGATATCTAGACTCCAAATGCCCACATTTGTTAACCTCGTTTTCTTGTTAAGAGTTTTAGTATTTCTGTTTGTTTGCTTTGCCACGAATTTGTGTGGATACACATACAGAATGCTAGTTTTACAGATCATACAGGAAGAAAAGTACTTACAAGTGAAGAAGAATACATAAATCTGATAATGTGTAACACATTAAGATTAAAAACTCCTATTTAAACTGCTGTAGCATTACAAGAGCTTGAGTTTGTACGGAATCGCTAATGTTTCTGCACTAAATCGTACATATAAGTTACGTTTTTCCATGTCATAACATTAAGAATATATCTAACCATGACGACAAGATGAAATGAGCTAAATTAAAGTTGTGACAGCGTATTGATCGTGCCGTTAACTTTTTATCTGTAATGTACTTGGGTGACATGCATTATACCGCTAGATATTCAACGCTGTTGAAAGAGCAATGGTTTATTCATAAAGGCTGGTAAGCTGTAATATAATTTAAATATTTTTTGTCATAAGTACATCAGAACCATATTTATACGCATAATACATAAACCAATAATTAATTCCAATATATTAATTACAAGAATAACTTGGCAATTACTAGGCAAGGTTAGGCATGGGCATTGTACAGTGTGCAGTAACTTTTCTTTCCTATAAGGATAAATAGACATTTATAATAATATGTAATATGAATAATTGCACAAACTCATATAAAACCTTAAAATCGTTGGCAAGTTTATGCACGAAACCTGTTTCACATTATTGATCGACGTACATTAAAAAAACTATAAAAAGTGTGGGAACACGAGAGACACAATCTACTGTAATGAATGACCCGCGCAATTTTTTTATCGCATTCGAGAATTCCACTAATTGAATCTCGCTAGTAATTTTCTTTTACTTTAACTACGCAGTATCGCGAAAATTACGTCATATAACTGACTCTAAAAAACACACACAGAAAAGATTTGTTTACTTATGGTTAATACAGCGCTTTGAAA
>NW_019060426.1:459834-479413 GCF_000696155.1 Zootermopsis nevadensis
AAAAACTCTACGTGGGGTAGGTCCAGCAAAATAAGGACTTAATGTCATCCTCGCTGTTTTTACATCGCATTTTGTCGCTGCAAACGAGATGGCTGCGACTCTGATATGAAGGCTCCTCTTTCATACACACTGAGTAAAATATCGCTACAAAACTGACGTTCGTTAATGTTTAATTTTCAGTTTTCCCTGAAAATCTTTCCTCGTTATTCAGACTGTTACAAATACCCCAATTCTGGTGATAATAATTCACACTGTTTAATAATTCATATACCCTTTAAAGCAAAGTGGTAACTATATGTACCGCCCGACGTAATAACCAGTAACTCTACATACTACCCACAATGTACTTATGGGTTTCATCTGATTCCGAGAATAAACAGCGCTTTTGTCCCAACCAACCATCTCCATGAAACAAAATCCTTGAGAAACTCATACAGTCAAGAAACGCCCCGTATTTCATAGAACCTAAAGGTTCATTACCATATTCACAATAGCCCGCCATCAGTTTCTATCCTGAGCCAGATGAATCCAATTCAAACCCCTAAACACCATTAATCTAAGATCCTCCCACCTAAGCCTAAGTCTTCCTTTCAGACTGTCCAACCGAAATTTTGTGAACATTTCTTATCTCTCCCACTCGAGCTACATGCCCCGCCCATCGCATCCTTCTTGGTTTGATCATCCTAATAATATTCGGCAAAAAGTGTATATTATGATCCTCCTCATTTTGTAGTTTTTCTACACCCTACTGTCACTTCACTTTATCCATGTTAGGTCCAAATATTCTCCTGAACACCCTGTTCTCAAACACGCTCAGTCTATGTTCATACCTCAACGTAAGAGACCAGTAATATGAATACATATTCCCGTTTACCGACATTTCAGTATTTAGCCTACTGAAACGGTGGCAATGTTCAGATTAAACGATGTCCAAGAAGGGAATAAGTAGTGGATATAGTTCGATTTTGCGCTAAAATTACTAGTTGCTGTAGAACACAAACAAAATCAAATGTACAGAAATTTAAGGTAAATACAGAGGAGGTTGAACGAAATTATTTCGACTGGATCAAGAGAATAGCACTGCCTATCGGAACAGGTCAAAAACCGATTAAAACATTTGCTACAGTTTAAATAACACTGCCTAGACTTCCTCTTAATACAATGAAATTACGATTCATGGCGTAAAATGGAATCATAGCGATATTTATAGCTTATAGGCCAACGTTACTGTCTATGAGTATCCTATATATCACTATGCAAAGAGATGATTTGATTTACATGCGAAATTACTGGCGAATATGTGCATACTACCAAACGCATTTTGGAAAAGTGCGATTACATCACCAGATACTCACAAAACATATTTGCAGTGCTGCACAGAAATTGCCCTCTTATCGTCACACGTTTTGACCATTCCAATGCAATATATGCGATGACGTCCATCCAAACATTCACACATAAACAAACGTACTAATAATTTTAACTATATATATATATATATGATATTCAAATAGGCTACTATTTCTGTGATCAATGTTTGTTTTCAATAGCTAAAATAAGTTAATATGTAAGTTACATGTCTGGTTTACATGAAATCCAAAATACATAATGTGTTACAAAGGGACAAATTTATAGACTCTCATAAAATATGAGTTTCAAAATCACAAATTAATCCTAGATTCGGACAGTCAAATATTAGTCAACCTGTAAGTGTTCTGCTGACTTCATACACGTTAATTCGGTTTTCCCCTGTCAATATCAATGTCACTACACCACTGCTCCATATTCACTCATATATAAATTAATTCAAACGTTTCAGTGACTGTGTTTCTCCATCATCGGGATTTTCACAGCGATGCAGAGAATCGCTCGAGCAGATTTCATCGACAGCACACGTAGCTATATATGTATGTATGTATGTATGTACATAATTAAAAAGGTCTGAAGGTTTAGCTGCCAACACTAGTTCCATATCTTCATATTTCTAAGCCTTCGATGATTGTTTCAGACTTCTGTTCTGATTTTTTATAAGCAAAAATGAAAGGTTATAAAACATGTTTACTAGGTTCTTTTAGTTTGATCACTGGACCTATGAACTACTAAATTTATATAAAAAAATTGTGGAAATATATGTTTGAATAACTCTGGGACTTTAATTGCAATGGTGCTTAAATATGGCTCAGTACAATTTTTAAGTACAAGGTCATTGAGAATGCAGCAAATGTTGCAGTAAATACACGCCCGGTTTTCATAAAAAAGAAGGCGGCTGTGGAGACTTTTATCCTATTCTTTTTCTTTTACTTAACAAAGCACGGAATACAGAATGTGTGGAATATTTTTCCAATGCATGTGACAACTTCTGGACAATTTAACACTAAAATGTTAAATTTACTGGGGAGCCAAAACTCTTTACAAGTATAAAACATATATCTACTCACCGTACCAAACCAAAAAAACCTTCCTAGCGTGACGAATTCGCAAACACAAAAAAATGTTCTCTGAGCTTAACGCAAAGCATTAATCATATTAATGAACCGAGTTTAGTTGAACAGCCAATGTACGTATATGCGTGTGATATATTCCAAAAGTGACGGATAAGCTAGACTGTTGGGTTGTTGGACCTTGTCCATCGTCCGATGTTATGAAACCCTTACAGAACCCTTCAGAACCAATTAAACGTACAAGCTTTAACACGTTACGAACGCCACCTTTAAAATGAACAACAAATGTGGTATATTCCGAAATTGTCTAAGGAAATTTCACTTGGGAAACAAAAACAAATTAAGATTCTCACCAAAAAAGTATTATTATTATTTTTATTATTAACCTAGTTTTTTTACATTGTAAGGACAGGCAGGCTCTTGGTAACATTGTATCATGAGAATAAATTAAACATAACTAAAATATAAAAGAAGCAAACCAACAACTATTAACACTATAAAAAAGGAACTAGTGCCATATGCGTTTCAACCTCAAGAGGTCATCATCAGTGGCAACATTACTTCACTTAACTAAAATGGTTTAGAAAACTAAACATAACTAAAATTCCGTAAAAAATATATGTTAAATATAAATATGGCGACTGTACTGAAAATTTAAATGTGACAAACGTGACGTAGTCGTAAAGTAGTGCCAGCGGAAAACAAGTCTAGTCTCAAAATGTTTTAATATCGAACCAAAAAGTATGAATTAATCATATAACTGCCAATTTTAAGATATCAGTGACTTCACAATTATGTAGAAAAGAAACATCATAAGTTTCTTTCCCCCAAAAATCGCTTTCTTGTCCAGTAAAGGAGAACAGACACACAAACATGCAATAAGCTTATCGTTCCTTATAAAATAAATAAGGTAGACTAAAATAAACGAGGGCGAAATCAATTATATAATAATAAATGTCGAAAAAGGGGCAATATGATAAATATACAATGGAAAGCTATGTAGGAGTAAAATGCAACCGACTGAAACAGACAAAAGAACGGTGATCAGACAGGAGAGAAAATTAGATTAGTTCCGGAGTGAGCTTGCAGGTAGCTGGCCAACTGATGTAACAGAATGGCGATCGAATGCAGGGGCTGAAAGAAGGAGAAGAGGCGAGGGGAATTTGTAAATGTCGATGATGGCCTGGCACTATCTTCTGTGATGAGTTGCGGGAGTCTGAAGCTCAGTTAGGCAGGCGGCCCGAGGTGTAACGGAGGGTCAATCGGAAACCTATTACCTTGGCTGAACCGAGGTGAGGAGGCTATTGGTTCCACTCTAGAAGCCTGAAGTTCAGGGTTCAGTGAGTTAAGCGGAGTTCTTGTCACGGGTAATTGGGATCCTATGGACCACATTTCCGGTCACTCCCGACAGGTGTAAGTCTTCATTAGTTACTTTCTACTTCTGGAACTGCGCACAGATACTTTTAAAGTGTAAGACAAACTGGTTCTACATGGCCAGTTCGACAACTGTAGGGGGTAGTTACAGAGTTTCAGGATTTAATTCACAAATGGAATGTTCTAAAGGTGTAAATAATTATCTTCGCTTGCTCCTGCAAGTGCTGTAACAATGGTCTCTAAATATAAGCGTCCTTTCTAACTTCATGCCCTTTCATTGATACTCGACATTCAAACTCATCGCTAGTTTTGTGTACATTTAAAATAACAGAAATATAAAAGCGCAGCTCAGGATTGACGATGTGGTTGTCCATGATTATAAAGCTTGTCTGATTTGAGGTTTTCACAGCGGTGAGTATGAGGATTTCCGTCTTCTGGGTTGTTGCGCTGTGTAGTCTAATCGATGTTAACCAACGTTTCGCCCTGATGACGGAGGCAGTATGACCTCTGAAACGTTGGTAAACATCGACCAGACTACACAGCTCAACAACTCAGAAGACAGAAATCTTCATTATAAAGCTTATTCTGGCGTTTAGTCACGAAGGAATGTGCTTCAGTATTTCAAAACTTGCTTTAAAATTTCTTTATCAAAGCATTAATTATTTATGGACTTACATTCAGTCCTGAGATACAAAATAGATTTGGGAATAGTATTACAGTGGGTCATAGAGGCTGTTCGTATGTAGACTGGCTTAGGATACGGGACAGTGGCGGACCCCTTTAATGACGTCAATGTCCAGACGCCATTTTCTACCATCCTATACATCTTCCAGCTCCTTTGGTAAATAGTTCTATGTATAATTTGTTTTCGCAACTACTCATCAATTCATTGTAAAATACCAGTGATATTTTCTTTCTCATCCTTACTTCCACATTCTGTCTCTCAACGTCACCTTGCATTTCTATTATGATAAATATATTCTCATTTTAAAAGCGAACTAAATTATTTTTAAGACTGAGTCATATTTCACGGATTCGCAAATTCTAGTTATAATTCGCATTTGACTACACGTTACTTTCACGATCCAAGATAATACCAAGCGAACCGTCCGTCTTTTTTTGAAAGAAGACGGACACGTTTCTACACCCTAAACCTTGTTTTAATACGGCGATGTGTCCGTATTTTCTGCAACTGAAATTGAAATGGTCCCTACAGCATTACCGGATATGGTCAGAGTTAACTCTTTTCTAGGACAAGGATTAAAACCAGACTATATGGCTTCTACCCTTAAGGATATTGCCTTCTCTGCTACTGGACGTGTTATAGGTTGGTGATGAAGCTAAGAAGGAATTATGTGGTACTGAGCACAGATTTTTCACTAGAACGGAGCATACCACTCTATTGGAAAGACCTAAGTTGTCTTCAGAGGACGAAGTTTCTTTCAGCGAGAATGCGAAAGATATGAAGAGGCACACAGACTGATGAGGAGCTATTCAGTGTGACTGAATTCCTTCCTTGGCTCACTGAATCTTCTGCAAGAAGAAATGTGAGGATCACTACTTTCGGCTCTTGGTCCTACAATTTCACTTGGTTCAGATTTCTAATCTATCCATCCTTTTACTGAAAATAAATATGGGATTTCTCTGAGCATGTCGTCGTCAATATCAGAGCTCTCTCAGGGAACACACACACACACACACACACACACACACACACACACACACACACACACACACACACACATATATATATATATATATATATTCAGCGAGAACTCTTTCTCATGCACGACTACTTTAAAAGTGTACATAAATATTTGAACAGAACTACTATGTCTGTGACGTAGTTAAGGGATTCTGTCTTTATGCACGAACATATATCATTCTGCAGTACTGTCTGCACTATTTAGTAGTACTTTTTAAAGTCGAACTGACATTTGGAAGTATACTGAATAAATATAACGTGGACTGTTGTCTTTTTGGTTGGAACGCTGCGTAGTTCTAGATGTGATTACCAACGTTTTGGGGAAGAAAACGTATCGCCTCCATCTTTAGGTTTTAAGTGAAATACTTCACAATAGAGACCACACTACAGAGAAAATCACCTGCAAGACTACATAACGCATAAAACCCAGAGACTAATCTAGCTGAAAAAATTTCCACTGCTTTGGACTGAACGTCGTGACCATGCGGTAAGCACTCCTGCTTCTTATTAAGAAAGTCCCGAATTCAAATCTCGGCGGTGCGGATACCGGCCAACCTGATTTAGGTTTTTGTGGTCTTCCTCAATTCCAGTAAAAAAAAAATGCCAGGAAAGTACCACAAATTAAGCCACGAACTCTACCCTCCACACTTTTTAATTTATTATTAATTGGTCATCCTATGATTCGACGCTATATAGTCTAAGGTACCAGCAGCGTCGTTAAATAAACCAAAAATAAATAAATAATATAGTTTATACGTGGTTACAAACATTTTATTCGCTGGAACAATTTCATAGCATTAATTAATCTTCGCACTTTCAAGAATATGTAATCGAGCAGACAAGTACAATGTTGTTACGAAGGGGAGTCAGAAAGTTAAGGCAATTTTACTTCATTTAAAAATGTTTTATAAACCACACGAATCTCCTCCCCCCACGTGAATCTTGACTGTTTATATTGTCTTTTAAGTGGTGATAACACTGCCAAATATTCAAATATGGTTTCTCCAGTCATAAAATCCATCAAGAAACAACATGTGATATATTTGTGTACGAAGGGGTATGAAAAACAATGAAATTTCACATCTCCGATGGTCTACCGGCTATTCAGAAGGGGTTCGTGATTTTACTCATTCTCTACAGGAAAATACAAGACGCACTTTCAAACAGGTCACGACAGCCTCCTTCCATATCCCTATCTACCCACCATTCCCATGTTATTCGAACTATATAACTGAAACAACGTCGTCGACACATCACATCCCACAAGGAATTAAGCATTTTGTCCTCAGACCTATTTGTATATGCCACTATAATTTTCTCACTAACTACAGACGTGAACAGAAACAGAAGTTTGGCACTGCCATTTCAGACCGATACATTGTTCCCCACATGTCAGTAAGGCATTGACATCACATGCATCTTGTCCTCTGAACAGCGCTCTATTGTGAACAAGATGGGCCCGGCTCGAATTCAATACACGCACACAGTACGTCAGCATCACTTGGTGATCCGTTGATGAGCCCGTCGTAACGTCATACAAATCACTGGGTTAATGAAACCAAATACGATATTAAACAATTACCTACCCTTCGGGAGATTTGAGGTTTTCACAGCGATGAGTCTGAAGCTTTCTGTCTTCTGGGTTGTTGCGCCGTGTAGTCTGGTAGATGTTTACCGACGTTTCTGAGGTCACACTGCCTCCGTCATCAGGGCGATGAATCTACCAGACTACACGGCACATCAACCCAGAAGACAGCAATATTCTTATCTACCCTACGCCTACTCCAGAACTTTCACTTCCTTCCAAACGGAAACTGCGCATGCGCAAGAGTACAACGTAATTTTTCTAATTATAAATGTCCATGTTTGAATCTGTTACTAATTTGTTCAAGCACAAGAGAAGCACGACGTTTCGGACTTTAATGCTATGATATAAAAGCGAAATTATGGGTGATTTAACTAGTAAATCCAGTACTGTACGCTGCATGATTCATCACGAGGTTCCAGACGAGCAGTTCTATTGATTTACACACTTGTTTCCTTTATTGATTCTAATTTTAAGTAGCTCGGTGAAAGCTAGTGGTGTCTGTAGGTTCATTGCAAGAGGCAGCCTTAGCAAATCGCCCATGGTCAAATAATTTATCTAAGACAATTCACTAGGGCTATTATAATTACATTGTTGGTACTTTAATTGGGTTTCACAAACAATATGCACATATAGAATGGTCAATTTAATAACACAACATCTAATACAGTTTGTTTAAATTTACACTAGTGTTCTTACGACCATAGAGCACATGTGAGAATATTTCTTCAGTATAAAGTAACATTCATAAGCTAAAAATGGAATAATGTCGTTGGAAACAAAGCAAGTGTGTTTCTCCAAACTTTGGCACTTACCGACGGGTGTACACGACACGGAAACCCGGAACATCAAGATGACGAAAATTCTTTTTGGAAATGCATCGTTCGTAGTACCACATAGAAGTATTTTGATATTCCTAGAATGTGTACGTTATAAACTGTGCATTTCTGTGCATGTTGACACATAGTTTGTTTCAATACTGCTTTGATTGGGGATTAACGGATATTTCACACACAATATAAAAAGTCTAGAGTTGCAATGATAAAATATTTGTTCAAATTGAGCTAATATAAAATAATACAATTACTATTGTTCCTATGAGACCACATTTTCAAATGTCGCAAACAATTACGATAATTAATTCGGAATTCATTTAATTATCCTCACATCAAGCACATTTAATGAGAGGTACAAATGTATACTGTATTTGGTATCTACTGTGAACCACGTCACCCTAATGAAGTCACAGTTTCCTTTGGTTTGTGTGTAGTGTACTTGCAAATCCACATGCATCCATTATTGAATTCGAAAGATAATGTAATTATCATGGTGGTAATTAAGTCACATAATATCAATGTAATATCAATTATCCAAGCTATTATCTGAAACATTTGCACACACTATTAATGTAAATGGTATGCATCTGCTGTTGGTAGATTTATTTACCAAATTATAGCTCTCTTGTGGAAATAGTAAAGATATGGTAAAGTGTGAAGCAACTGCCGTATCACACGAGTTTATGGATTATCAAGGTCTTATTTTCATACAAAGATCCACTCGCGAATGAAGAAATGCTCTACTTACATACTACCTAAAAATGTAAGCACAATTTTGAGGAACTAAATCATGACTCTAATAATCTAATTAGATTTAAAGCTAACGTCTCTACAGTTACAAATGCATTTAGTTTATGCAAATCGAACTAAGAATGCATGATACGTATTTAGAATGTTATTTTCTCTACACCCTCCTGTTCCGTTACACATATTTAACAACATATATGCGACACACCTCCTAAAATGTTTTTCAGTCCTTCGTCTTGCAGTTTGCAGAACACGCAATTCAACTGACCGACGAAAGTGACTGTGTACGGAATACTATTTACATGTCAACAATTAGAAACAATTATATTGTGCGATTACTTGAGACAATTTTAACGCAGGTATTCGTAGTACATTGGGCTTTAAACCTGCATTTTTTAAAGCATGTAATAACACTTACGTTGTGGACCATCATAAAATATGCAGTTATTTCTCACAGTACTGATCGGCTTATTGGAAACTGTGATACTGACCTCTGAAGGTGTGGACGCAAGCCCCTGCCTGAACTACAGTCATTTGTCACCAACCCAGAGTGTCTATGACAGGAAGTATACACCAGAGATATAACGCTGCGACTGTTCCCATCCCAGATCTGTTATCTCATCTTCCCTACCCCAGAGGGAGCCGTCCCTTTGTTCGTGTGCAATCCTCCCACTTGCAACCCCCCCTCCCTGGGCGAACTCCCTTTATCAAAATCTCATTATTCTCCTGTCCCGCTACCCTTCGGTTCTCGCGATTTCTGCACTACTCCCTTTC
Organism: Zootermopsis nevadensis; assembly: GCF_000696155.1. The sequence continues at coordinate 469,297 of NW_019060426.1, forward strand.
ACACAAGCCTAGAAAAAGTAAAAATTGACAAGTGTGTAACACAGCAAGTCAAAAAATTTTTTACTGCAGACGCAAGGCTTCAGAATTCGGAGAAAAAACATTCACAGTTGGTGTAGTGTCTAACAGAGTTTCTATTTTTATGGAAACCATAAGTACATTGCCGTGTTCAGATATCTGCCATTATTCGTTATGTAAAAACAGAGATTTTGTGACATTTAGTAGAATTCAATATTTGAGGGAAGGAAATATTTACTCCAAGTTTTACACTCTCGTAAGTAGCTGGCCAACAAAGTCTCTCTGGGTGAAGATGGCTATACACGAAAATAATACAGATATATTTTTTTTCAAATTGTTGCCCGGGCTAACACGGTAATCATGAACACTCCGCTCTTTCCATACACAAATTATTTTCGTTATGACCAACAAATCTAATGTTAGATGAACACTGAATTTATAACTTACTGTTCAACATTTCGCATCCACTTAAGCGCCATGTTCTGGCTGAAACACAGCATGTATTATGTAAACATTTATTATGTTTCGACAGCTTTGAAATACGCCTAAACATGGATAACGTCGTGACATATTTCAGCGCTATGGCACGTACCAAACCACACAGTGGTATGTCATCACACTTTGCGAAGAAATCAGAATTCCCCTCCCCTCTTGACATACCTGTCGCAGTCATAACGGAAATCGATCCTCGTTGCCTCGAATTAGATGCCACAACAATTCGCAGGCGTTGTTCAGATTAATTAAAACTGAATGTATGAAATGTCGGAGGTATTACATCAGTGGATAAACACCCTTTTCTGTTTATTTCTTTAACCATCTAAGAGACAAATCATTTTACATAAGTCTATATAATTTTTAAACGACAAAACGAGTATTTTTATATCTTTCGTACAATGACATTTAATTATCTCTTAAATTTATACTATACAAACCTACACACAAATTATGGTTTGCTAACATTTCTTTCCGGTCCATAAAATAAATACAAATACATTCTACTTCCGGTAATTAAAAATGAAATCTGGATACCTCCAAATTACTTCTGACAGTTGCGTATTGGTTCAATCTAATGCTTTTAACTATACTCTATCGACTAGGCGACAGAGAGAGTTCCCTTGTGTACTGAACGGTTACATTGTAATAAACTTGTATTCACCTCGAGAAAGTGTGTGAAACTTTTAAAATTTGTTTAGATCCAGAACAAGATTTGTAGTTTAGTCCTTACTCCTTTTAATATAAATAAACACTGACACGTAAGTATAACAAAAGGATACAGTTTAACAATTTTTACTCTTCATACAATATTATCACGAAGATTAAATAAAACAGAACGAATAAACGGGAAGTAGAACATAAAAGGAGGATGTCAGAATGGCCTCAGAACAACGATTAAAACAAGTGACGTGCTTTTAAATCAGCGGCACTGTAAATGGTGTTATAATATCGGGGAATCAGAGTACACGCAAATTGAACGAGTTAATCGTTTCTGTAGTTTCCTTATGGCGCCAACCGTACGAAAGTTCTCTTAAGCTCAAACCGTACAAAGGCAGGCAAACACCGACTGGCGGACGAATACAGCCTAGAGAGACACTGGAATTAACTAACGGATCAGGCGCAGCACGGGCAGATGGACGGACGAATAATTTCTCAAACTCGGTGTGAGGAAGTTAAGACAACTACCGAATTTCTACTTCCGTAAAGTTCAGGCATCTGTATTAAGAAAAGTATATATATATATATATATATATATATAACTGAAGAATTTTAATTATAAAATGGGTTACTGTTATTTGTTTTGTGTGATTATTTGTTATTTGTGGTTTATTTAACGACTCTGTCAAAAGCTCAGACCATATAAGGTCGAATGATGGGGTGATTAATGAATACGCGATGATATGGAAGAAAGCGGTTGTGGGATCTGCTAAGGTACTATCCCGTCATCTACATGGAGGGACTGAAGAAAATCTCAATCAAGATAACCGTTTTTAAACAGAGATTTTAATTAGGGACCTATCGAACGTGGAGTAAGAATGTTGTTACTTCTTAACTCACAGAAGAACAAATTTTTATACAAATTACAGACTTTGATACTTCCATATCTACTTTATAAAATTTAACATATTTTTGCTATCTGTTCGACAGGAAAGATCAGTAAATGAAGCAGGCCAAAGGCTGTAACACCCCCCCCCCCCCGCAGTCACGATCTCGGACGACTAAGGAATGAAACCTGTTTTCCGTATGACTGATTTATTGTTTGAAATTAGTTTCACATTTACCCTAGAACGGGAGCTGAAAACTAAGTGATCCAGCGCTTCACACAGTAACATACGGCTTGATTGCTGGGCTCTTAAAATTTCCATGCTCAAAACATTACATTTTTAACGACGTGGCTGTTGCTAAGCGACGTACATGGCGTCAGGCAGTCACTTGTTCAGTGTGAATAACCGTGAGACTGAGGCAGTGTACATCACTAACCACTTGCAATAAACGCATGCACTGAATAACAGGGAAGGTTACCTACGGGCTGCTGCAGGATATGTGGCTATCAGTGTATTGTTAGCAGTGGTGGCAGGATTACATGTTTGCATGTTTGCCAACGTTGTAAAACGCATGTACTCTAACCTTATACACGATAACAGTGACCGACATCTTGAACGACTTTAAAACTATAATCACGCCTTCGAATATCGATCGAGGATCCTGTTTACGCGGGTGCATAAACAGGATAATGGGATAATCCCCCTACGAGCAAACACTATCAAATGTCCAAAAAGTAGCATTTGAGGTTTACACGGCGGTGATTACGAAGATGGCTGGCTGTCTTCTAGGCTGTAGAGCCGTGTAGTCTGGTAGAAGTTTGCCAACGATGAGTGAATTTACTGAACTCCCTGATGATGGATGCAGTAAAGACCTCTGAAACGTTAGTAAACATCTACCAGTCTACACGGCGCTACAATCTAGAAGACAGTCATCTTCAAATGTCTAAAATGTCTGTAGGTTCTGATTCCGTACTGAAACAAATAGAGGGGCTATTTCTATACTACTACTAGAAGAAGGAGAAGAAGAAGAAGAACAACAACAACACAGCAGCTGGTAACTACACTGGTCCCAATATATGCAGATATCATTTAATGCACCCATGATTTTTACGATTAGTCTTTTAAAAATAAGTTTTTTACAAATTTCGATTTGAGTGTAGATGAAACTCTTTACACTTAGAGAACTTAAAAGAAATTTCAACTAAATCTGTCAAGTGGTTTGGATAAAACTTCAGAAGTCTAGATTTGCATGATCTCCCTATTATATATCAACTTCGGAAATGTGAAAGGAGCACATAACGGAGAGAGTTATAAAACACCTTAAAGTTACAGTGCGTACACACACGCATAAAAAGAAAAGCAGAGATGAAATATAAACCACAATCTCATAACCCAACTGCAACTAAAAACAAAGCCATTCTGTCCGTTGACACGTACATTACGGAGTAAGGTCGTTTTTTGTAACCTGTTGGTACCATTTCCGCACAGTCCCATATTTCGTGGCTAAAGATCGATATTATCTTTGGCCCCTTCTCTATTTAATCATGGAAACATTTCTACGGTCAGAAAAATATGTATAGTCCATACATACGCCTAGTGTCACTTCCCCTGAATAAATGAGCACCATTCTCTGTACTGATTAATTCTAACCGCCACAGAAAGGGATGTGCAGTGCGTACAAACACACACATATGTGGAGATATAATATGTAAATGCAGCCATGGACGGCTACTATGTTGTGCAGAAACTTTCAAAGGGGTGGTAGTGGCTTCGTGGGAGGGGCGTGATATACTGAACATAGGTTGAATCGTAATATAGCACCCAGCCCGTGTACACAGTCAGATAGCTTAAACCCTCTCCCAACTGCAGTTCACTGTTATATCTGCAAACACTGTTTCTGCTCTGGGCTGGCCATCGCCATATAAACTGTGCATTCACTGGCTATCTGTCCGAGTTTCAAGTAAATTTAACGCGAGTCATGTTGCTGCGTAACCGTATCAGTATATGTGTGTCTGTGTATTTATTACAGGCCCGTGAAAGCTCAATTGTGCATTAAGGGCAACAAGCGACATGAAAGATTACATGATGCCATGTGGGGTCAATATTGTTGTCTTTGTATACGTATGTTTGCATTAAATATCCATCTATAAATAGATTCTGAATTCGATTCGAATTTTATGTACACTAGCACATTTGTTGAGCCTCTGTACGCCTGTTGTGTACGAAGCTAGAACAGTAAGCCAAATCTAAAATCCGTTTCCTCCAGCTAGGATAAATTATAAAAATAAATTGCACCAGAAGTCTGTGTGTTCTATAATGGTTAATTATTGAGGTAGACTATAATCAGCAGTGTATAATTCAATAAAAGAGCCACCTTTCTCGAACGTCTACCAAAAATTGATACAAAATAGAACACTTCCGTCTATTTTCTTCGTCCAGACCGGCTCTTGAGTTCACCCAGCCTCCTATCTAATAGGTAGTGGGTCCCTTCCCGACGGTAAAGCGCGGCCGGGCTTATAACACATAAAGAAAGAAATAGGATATTGTAGAAATGTAATATAATGATATAATGCACAATTACAGTGATTTGTTTTTGCAATTTTATAAATTGCATATAGAAACATAATTATATTTACATAACTTAAACTGAATGGTTTAAAATATTGTAAAATTAAAATTAACTCTCCTCTTTTATTATAATTTCGTGTGTATAGAAGAACACAATTAGAATTATTCCATGTAATTATAAAAGAAAATTGTTTTGAATTACAACCAACGTATGAAAATATGTATTTTGAATAGATATCTGTGAAAAACACGCATTTAAATACGGGCTTAAATAACTACAAATTTGAACCACAGGTTGCAGCTTGCCACAATGAAAGTAGTTTGTTTTGTAACTTAATACTGCACAGTTCCGCTTTCATGTACAGCTACAATAATGAATTAATTCACAACACAATAAGCCGCATTAAAATAGCACAATTAGATCGACCTACATTTAATTTACGACAATTAATTACGATGAAACCCTGCCCAGTACAAAAACATCTGTACTATACCGCGGTGGATGTAGGCGGTCAAAGTTCGACACAAAAATAAATATATTTTTTCATATATTTTGTCTATTAATTATAATTTTCAGGCTTTCAAGTATAAACTGCAACATTCACTCCCAGAACAGCAGGTCCCTTATTTTAATTGAACTGTTACTAATTTCTACAGAAGAACCTAGAAAACAGCAGAAGGAAGAACTTCGTAATTTGCATTCTTCGCCAAATTATATTACGGCGACCAAATTAAGAAAGTGAGATTAGCCGGACATGTAGCACACATGGGACAGATCTGGAGGCTCTTATAACACGTTAGTCGAATGTATCTCTTATGAAACCTAGGAGAAGGTCGAAAATAGATGATAATATTAAAATGTATCTTGAATAAATATATATGTAGAGTCTTAACTGGATTCTTCTGGCTGAGAATAGGAACCAGCGACCGTTTTCCTTCCATAAAAAGATGTGAAATTCCTGAGCGCGACTATTAGCTTTCGAAGGAGGACTCTGCTCTGTGAAGAAAGTTAATAGCTTTTACGACTTGCATGAAACTTAATTTCACATTCCACAGGAACACTAATAACGTTGTGTTTCAATCAAGTGTCTGGATAGCTCTCTCATTACAATCTATAACCACTAACATGCCGCCCCATAAGGCAGCTTTAATGCCAAGAAAGCGGAGGTATTAAGGAGGTAATGCAAGATACGTGTACTCTAATAACAATATAACACGAAACATGATCATACTAGATCGTGTGTAAACTTATAAATATGTTTTTAGGAAACACGTAAAACCTTGGAGTCAGAAATAAATTCTGCCAAGCTCTGATAACAAACGGATGTAACAGAACCCAACCATGTATGTCGGTGAAGATGTTTTTGACTTATGTTCTTATCCTTTGTGCGTCATTGGTAATGGTCTGAGTTGAAGGTTAGGTTAAGTTATATTAGGTCAGGTTAAGGAACTTTACGTTAATTCTAGATATTGGGTCTTTAAATTCAATTTTATTAGATGGCCGTCTTCTGGGTTGTTGCACCGTGTAGTCTGTTAGCAGTTTACCAACGTTCTAAAGGTCCTCGCTGCCTCCATTATCAGGACGATAAGCCAGCAACAAGGAAGACTTCCATTTTCGGACTCAACGCCGTGAAAACCTCAAATTCTACTCAATTTCAATAGTTTCTTTCCATATGTGGCAGACACATGCGCTCCTCAGACTACATTATCATCATATTCGGCAATATATCACATGACTACCATCAGAAACAGCTTCGACGCCTACGTCTGTATCTGTATTAGTAAATTCGTGTTCTAGAAATAAAACTATGTTATTCACGTTTTCCACACTCTGAAAGTTGTCAGGATAAGTGTAGGCATGCATACGAAATTTTGTAAGAAACTGAGATTACATAATAATATGTCAGAAGAAGCAATATTTTTATCGCAGTTTTTCATTCCTCTAAATACTTAAGAGGATATTAGCACAGGCATACCTAGAATAATATATAAGATTTTTTCTTCAGAACACCAAGTAGTAGATGTTAGAAGAAATAAATCATTTCTGCGTGCCGTTATGTCAAGTGGTTGCATGCTGAAAATTTATCTTTCGACTTACAACACATCTTCTACTAGTGATGCATACATTTCTGACAAACTTTAACGTATTCCCGAATGGACGTTTATTTAACCACGTTTCTTATTTTCTAAGATGAATGGCGTAATTTTGTGCCACCAGGCGGCAATTTCTCAGTCACTACTTATAACTTCAGACTGTTGTATACTGGAGATATTTCGATCCCTGACAGAACGGCATGGACTTTGAAACTGAATACAAAAGCTTACATGGCCTGGATACAGCCCCAAGCAACAAATTCTTGCAAACGAGGATTCTATAGGCAAGGCATAATAGGCATACTGACTGCGTATAACCACAACAGGCTGTAAGCAACTGCACAGAACAGGGCACTCCTTGAGCAGCCGACAATAAGGCAGCTAGTCAAATGTTTACCGCCTCTTATAGAGCCTGGGGGGTGTCTGGTCACTGCTGTAACACAAAGAGCCATCTGCTAACCCATTATTGGATCAATTCAATCCACTCCTCATACAATTTACATATTTCTTAAAGATTCACATTGATAATTTCCTCAAATCCGTTCCTACGTCTCTCAAAGTGGTCTCTTCGTTTTATGTTATCCGACTAAAATTTTCTACGCATTTTTCGCCCCTCGTGTGAGCTACGTGTCCCGTTCATCTCGTCCTCCATCTATTGAGAAGAGTTTCTACAAACGTTTTCGGGCGAGAAACGCGTATATTCGGGTCTGCAGCTTCAGAATCACAAAAAAAAAATTTTTTTTCTTCTCGCAGCGTTTCCGTGTTATGTAGAAATATTTCACGTATTTCAATCAAAATTAAAATCTTTTGATTTACACATTATTTCGTGACGAAATTTGATGTTCCAGGTTTCAAACTCCAGTCACATTCAACAATTACTTATGCATGTTCAACTTACTTTCGTACACAAAGGATTTGTTTTCAAACGATTAGAATAAAGTAAATAAGGTTTGTGGTTTCTTGAATTCTACAATTTTTATAGGCCTGCATGTACTGTGTGACATCACAAAAGTAACCGTCTACATGGCTTCCTAAAAGAACGGCCGAACTACTGATACAGCGAACCATGAAGTTGTCTTCCACTAACACGTGGATTCCTCCGAGAATGCCGTTCACACCCTCGCTCACACAGACTAGAACACTAATGTACTTCGTTTTCCGCTGTGATATTCCACAAGGAACATTTTCCTTCACCGCTACTGCAAACTATCTTTGAAACCGTCTTGTACTGCTGTTCTAAATCGCCGTTTTACTTTGTAGAAAGCCACCAGTCATTGTCATGTGATTTCTCCCGTTTAAACTTCTTCAAATTGTTCTTCGGTGTCACGTAGTTGGAGTCTGGTGAGTGACTCCAAGGGGCCGAGCTTGCAACTGAAGAGTAAAGTTCAAAAGGCCGGTCAGTTCACTATCTCCTTCTCCAGCTAAGTGCAGTTCTTGTTAATTTACTAAATTGTGCTTAAAAAAGCATATTTATCCTAAACTTTGTTAAATTGACTAGGGGGGTTTTAGAACTACGCTCCAAAATTTCGTGTAGATGAAACGGATACACACAGATCAAAAATATTTCTAGTAAAATATGTGGATCTAAATGAGATTAAACAGGCTATATGGGAGAAGTAAGAAGATTTATCTTTTAACAAAATCAGATAAACCTAAGAATTTCTTAACGTCCCCTAGCCATAAATGACATCTTGAAGCAGTCTTTCTTGATAGACTACCGTAATAGTCCCTCAGACAGTCAACAATTCTAAAGAATTTAATTCAGTCTGAACACCCACACTGTCTTTATAACACTAATACTGGGTCTAATCAATCTGTGACTAAGTTTCCCAAATGGTGTCATCACTTCAGATTATCCGACAAAACTTTTGCATTCAAATACCTCCGACAGTAACACACAGAGGACAGGCCGCTTCCATGGAGATGACTTATACCAAGTGCAGAGTGAAGTTATTTAGTTCATGCTGTCTCCCCTGCCTCCCCCCTCCCCCACCCACCGTATGGTTTCATAACGCTCTGCAGTATATGACATCAATAAAACTCGACTAATGAGTAGACCCGCCATCCTTGGTATACTTCTGCGTACAAATGTGAAACGTTAAATGAACCATTCATTGCGCAGTAAGCTAATTTGGTCCGGGAATGCGTCTCTGTGGGGTCCCACAAAGCAAACAGATAAGCCAACAGACATACAACCATAGCATGAGGAACTATTCATTAATTTAAGACTGTTAGTAACTCTTACTACTAGAAGCAATAATTTGTTTCGCAACAACAGCGATTAAACTTTTAAGATTTGCGGAAATAATGCATATACTTTTCAATCAATTGTAACACGTTTCTGGAAGTATATTTATAATATTTTGTCCATATTAAACAAACAGAATGGGGGACATTTTGAGTATGGCCTAGTCGTACAAATAATACAAGATTTACACTTCTTTATTCCGCGAGCACGGCCATTAAATTTCAAATTTTTATGTGCCCCTTGCGAAAGTGAATAAAATTAATCCACACAGAAAGGCCGAGTCCGTCGGCATGTTCGACAAAAACTGATATCGGGAATGTTCATTCAAACTTATGGAACGAAATATAATTTTGCTTGTGATTTTTCACACATTTTATAACATTCAGATGTACCTTTGTATACTTTGTCAAAAACGTCTAACCGTATAAGACAATTGTACGCGTGCGTGGCGTAGAATATAGATCTCGGGGAGGCCTAAAACATTATCTGAAACATATTTTAAAAAGATCGGTACTTAACGAAACGCTAGCGGAAATAATATCTGCCTGTAATTTTTTTGAATAGGTTTATCAATCTGCCTGCCTGTCTATCTATCTATCTATCTATCTGTGGCTCTACGGACCGTGAGGAGCCTTGGCCTCCTCCCACATGGGAGGTTACTTGATGTATGACTCCTTCGACGAGTGTTCAGTCCGTCGCGAGGCTCTACCTAAGTGCAGGTTCATAATAAAATTTTTGTGAAACGCAACAAAACTGGCAGAAACTCAATGTCTAGACTACAACTTCCAATTAAATTATAGTTTCCTCAGTAGCCTGTGCCAATATAAATCAGTTTTAAAATCCTTAGAGGTATTTATTGAGAAATTAGTGTAATAATATTTTATAAATATTGATGGATATTCAGTTAGTATTTTTATTCTTTTCCTTATTCCTTTGCTCGCTCAATAATGAGGATCGACCTGCAAGTCAAGAGATCTCACGGACGAAGGTCTTGTAATTTTAATCTCCACGGCGACCATTTTAATTTTCCAGTGGCATAATAAGCGCATGGACGTAATGACGGAAGTTTCGAATACCCTTGCAGATCGACAAATGTTGTATGCTACACTGCGATGTAACGATGACTCCAACAAACTAAAAAACTGTAATCGCA
>NW_019060426.1:479454-496641 GCF_000696155.1 Zootermopsis nevadensis
GGTATCTGAAGGGGGCAATAGCATCGACCCTGCTGCTCCTAAATGCTACTTAATAGTGCCCTCCACGTGGAATATCGTAATCTCAAAGGGATTCTCCTGTTCCTACGATCAACTCTAACTGAAGATCAAGATATAGGATTTGAGACTTTCGCGGCGAGTACAATTAATAAAATCTTCTCGGGAAATCAGCCGCGTTAACAAGTTACCGTAGTAAACCGACGTTTCGGGAACAAACTCTGTCCCCATCTTCAGGGGTCTGACTTCCGAGGATCCAGTCACATCAGAATCAGAGTCAGTTAACGCGGCTGATTGCCCGAGAAGATTTTATTGAAGATCAAGACTTCAAACGCGAAACAAGGTAATTATGTTTCAAATTGTACCATTTCCTATTAGAATGGCAGGATGAATTAAGTTATTTCTCTGGCTGCTGAGAGAAAAAAACATGTATACTGTCATGTAACATTAGTTGCTTTCTCCTGTACGAATTTCAGCTTCACAATCGTCGGCTAAATGTGTGCTTAAGATTCAACATCATGGATACAGAAATGCCGTCAGTTTTAGGCCGCTGTAACCCTGGGGAAGACCCCACGACACCCACAGGATATGTGAGAAAGGGAAAAATCCTGGTCCTTCCCGATATCAATAGCCGTGTATAAACGTTGAAAAGGCCTATGGGCTGATTTGGGAAGGAAACAGAATTTACAGACACTGTAAGATCACTACATCCACAATGCAAACTGAGCTCGGGTCCGACGACTATTAAAGTAGCTATCTGAGCAGCTGTGTAGTCCCATCAAAACTGTAGTAACCGTAAGCAAATTTCATGCTTAAAGTCCACAGAAGAACTTCACCTTCCAAGTCGCCAGTATAGCGTTGCTTGTTTTAGTACGCTGCGTGTTCTGAGATGTCTTCACTCATATGCTCTCTGCTGTTCCTTTGCAATGTTGTACGACTTTGCTGTGACTTTGAAGCATGCAGTCTGTTAATGGCTATTTTAAATACGAAAACCATGAAATACGAAATATCTCAAAGGAAGGTGTTTGAGCACTTCCCAAATTAGACAAAACTGATAAAACCTGGAATATTTTCTGAACTACGGTGTTAAAACTGCATTGTGTAAATTGCAAACGATTATGATATGAGTCGTTCTGCTTCTGTTTTCTAAACTCCAGTCACTGGAAACATTATTGTAGACTATATTATTATGAAGATTGCGAACAGCCATAGTTCAAAGCAGAAAACATGTAGATAGTAAAGCTGCCACACAACAGAACTCAGGTAGCTAATGAAAATGTAAAAAAAAAAAAAAAACCGTGTGCGAGGGAGGGAGAGAGAGATGATACCAGCCAACGCCGAAAAAGCCACAAAATATTGTGGATGTTTTATGTGACTGTGCATAGGAGCATCCGCTGCCGAAATTAATTCAAATGTTTATGTCACAAACAGAAAAGGGAACTGAAAATTAGGCGTAAACTTGGTCTACTTGTTTATTTAACAATCGTGTACAATACTGCGTAGATTATACAGCGTAGAATGGAAAATGAAAGAATGATTATAAAGGGAGAATCGGCAATGATGTGGAAGGAAGACGAAAATCCTGTTTCAATGTACTGTACCGAAATTTGCATGCATTCGGACGATAAGAATTTGGCAGAGATTCAAACCGTTAGCCTCCGGAAAAAAAATCTGTGACGTTCGGTGTAACAGACTCCGTGGTGTGAGGAGTCCGTAACAAGCGAGTTATAAATGATCAGATTTGTTACGCAGCAGCCCTGAGGACGAGAGCAGAGATTGCTCTCGAAACGCTGGCAGAAGATATGGTTTATTCACCATTCAGCCACCTGACGCGGCTCGTAACCCGAGAGTCTTTCATCAACTTTAGTCGCCGCGAAAGCTTCACTTTAACCATCGACCTTGTTGTGGTATGGGAAACACGTTATCGAAGTTAAGTTACTACTTAGTTTAAACATTAACGAAGCCTGAGGTTGACCTGCAATCATAATTAATCCTTCGAGTATCCTTGTAAAAATACGAATAAAATGTGATTAGGTATGTTATACAATTTTACTGTATATAATATTCCCTTTAATATGTAACAAACGTAATTTAAAACAACTGGTTTTAAAATTAGTTTCATCTCTTTGTAATAGGAGTTAACATTAAAATTGTTGCGTCCTTTGATATCCAATCGAACGGAGAGCTGTAAGACTAGCAGGCACTGTAGCCTGCAGATAGAATGGAGTTTTATCATATCCATGGGGGTAAAGGCCTTCCCCGTCCAATTTGTTAATTAGCATATAAATGAATCTATCGTTTCCTTTTTTACATTTAATATTCTTCACCCCCATGTAGATACTGACGTACCGCCAACAAATAAATGAAATAAAAATGGATATGAATTTTCATAATAGAAATTTAAAATATTGAAAGCTATTGATGCATAAACATGTAGATTTTCAAAGCAATGTTTTCAAATTTCTGCTCTCTTTGTATTCAGTAAAACCCACTATATTATCTTGGCGTATTGGACAATAGGATATTTATCATACATCAGAGACATCAAATAACATACGGTCTGCATATTGTTCTAGATGCTCTCTATAATGCATGTAGCCGATTCAGAATTCAGAATAACACAAACTCGCTAATGATTCTTTGTGCAGAAATTAATTCGGTTCTTGGTGATATGATGAACATGAAGATCAGTTTAATTACGGTTCGGTAGTTCTTGCTACATGAACACTAGGCAACAAGAACGTTGTTGCGACAGAGCAGATGCAGAAAATATTTTGTGCATAACCTGCATGCACTTTTTCATATTGAAGGACCCAATGTATCTTCACTGCGGTATCAATTTTTCTGGAGAAAACTGCATAATGAGAAGCTCCATATATTACACTCTTCAGCAAATATTATTAACAAGACTAAATCAAGGAGGATAAGACGGTTGGGACATTTAGCGCATGGAGGGTTTAAAATGGGTAAAAATTATGTTGTTTGCAAGTCTGGAGGGAAGAGACTACTCGGAAAACCAAGAAATACATGGGAAAACAACATTAAAATGGATTTCTGGGAAATCGGTTTGGGATGGGGGTAGATTAGATTTATCTGGATGTGGATAGTTACCGGTGGCGGGCTCTTGTGAACCCAGTAATGACCTTCGAATGCCAAAAAATATGGGGAATTTATTGAACGGATGAGCGTACGATTAGCTTCTTAAGAAGGACTCTGCTACGTGCTCTGAATTTTTAAATTAATGTTAAGTTATAGGCTCAAGTGTTTACAAGTATTTGAATTTCGTCACGTTTTCGAAGTCTTCCTTACACATAAAAGAAATTATTTCTGTATTATGTTACATCAAAATGTGCTGCAATCTTACTTATTTAAATCGTACTAAAAAGCATCTCTCAAATACACTAACCTTCTACAGCGCAAACCTACATCTAAATTATTACGGTATGTAAATTTTGTGTCAACCTACAGAACCAGTCTAGGATTGATAGGTTAATAATGTGTAATGTTTTGTCATCACAGTGTCAAACCACACTAAGACAGTGTGTAAAGATAAACAAATATATTAATGACCTGGTGCAATGTTCAGACAACAATTTCACACATCTCAGTCCTTTGGGAGTTGAGTGTTCACTTTTATTACAACAGGACGTGTCCTTACGAACGGCACTACGAGGCACGACATCTTTGTAATTTCATTTCAGGAAAACATGAGCCGAGACATAACGAGTTTCTAGTTCGTGTCTGTCTTAAGAACTCCTACAAACCCTTCTCTCGTTCTTTTTACAAATAATAAAGGTATACAAGGTTTACTATGACAGAATCGGCGAGTTGAAAATGACGGCATAAGGGCGGCGAGGAAATGGGATAGAAACACTTGTACTCACATAACTAACGCAGCTCAAACTAAACGTGACTTCCATGTTACTAGACTCCCGGTCTAACTTTTAATTAAAAAATATCAAAAGAGACGAATGTGTCCTCAACACTTTTTTCATCGTCAACAGCAGAGTAGAAACTAGGGCGATGTATATTTACCAGGGACGCGGTCTCCATGTTATATTTCACCTCAATATAAACCACTTTCACAAGATCTGATGTGCATTTATTTTATAATCATACCCATTATACAAATTATAAACCATTACAAAACTGTAACAGTGTCTTCTTCGTTTACCTTGAGAACAATTTTGGAATGAAGAGAAAATTATTTACAATGAGGCTGGTCCGTTTCAGGGAAATTTGAAGACCTTCGTAGACTGTAGAGATAAACAGAGTAGAATTTAGTGGAAATATTATGATAAAAGTGAGAATTTTGAAGGAAATGGCCGAGGCCTACTTTAATATTAATATATACCTCGGAATTCGTCCGGACAGACCTAAGAAAAAATGGTAACCCACAATGCGTCGAGACTTGTAATGCGAGCCTCCACAATGCGTTATCACTAATCGGGGTCGGTGCATTCATGAAAAGATTGTTCGTGTTCGTAAATAATTCTTGTACATTTACTAAAGCCAGCAAAGCTTCCGTCAAGGGAGATTCTGTACTGGTTCTAGGTTAATGTCTATTGAAGAATGATACAGAGTACAAAGAAGCTTCACAACTGACTCTAGTACTTCCACCAATAGCAATATACTAGTAAAACAGGTTAGAACTCGCTGGTAAAATCATAAGCTGGAAGAGTTCAATGAAGCATAGAAGAAAATCAAAACCACTGAAATAAAATCTTTCTCCGTAGTGTAATTCGTGATCCAAAACCTCGCACAACTAGTGGTGACAGTCCAGAACAAGAGTTCTGAAGTGCAGAGACACGGCATCTCGGGTACGTTCTCTCGTCTGCTACGATGACAGAAGGCTTACACATCTATCCAGCCTCACGGCCCATCTTATTGTATGTCAAACCTTGTTCAAGCCAACTTCTCTCTGGCACCAGGAAGAAACAGAAAAGAAGGAAACGTAATAAAAACTGATAGACCAGAATACGATGAAAGCTTTTAAAAAAAGGAAGAGAAATACAATAGCAATACAGCTGCCTTATAGACGGAGGGACAATATTACCAAACAATTGCGAACAGAAGTGGTACAAGTATTTGTTCGGTTAATTCACTGCGACATATCAACTGCTGAGTTCATGTAGAGTAGAAATGAACGAATGATAAATCCGGAAGGATTTCTTAGGAGCAGCAGTGGCGTATTTGAAGGAACTATTCTAGAAATGACACGGATGTTCTGAGCAAAATCATGAATAATCTCAGTCAGGATAACCGATTTATGGCTAAACTACCCGAATACAAGTCAGAGTTGTTACAGCTTGGTTAAACCCACACGGATTCAGGACTGTCACCAGCGACTGTGATAAGATTATTTCTTACTATAGGTCTACTCTAATGGAAATACGACAAAAACCACAAAATCCCCAAAGACCCAAGTCCATTATAAACACAGTGAAATTAAACACATCGTAAGGCAGACACATTAGAAACTGATACTGTTCTATCAACTGCAGAGGTTATTCAGTGTCAGAAGACACGGAAGAATAATTATAAACTAGCGAATTGGGAATGACATTTGAAAAATCACTAGCGAGCAACATGATCATCGCGGAATTCGCATTGAGGAACTGAAGAAAAACACGAAAAAAATATCAGGATGAGAAGAAAATGGAAGCTTCCAGAATAGAAGCGAGGCGGTTTCCCGCTGAGCTAAATTGTTCGGCTTTATTAAAAAACTGGCACGATAGACGGAAAACGAAATATCCATTGCTACTTTAATAACGATCACGAAACACTTTGATCACATCTATGGAAAACAACAGACGGTAGACTAATACTAGTTTTAAGACCAATAAGTGGCGCGTTTTCAGAAAGTGTTAGTGACAATGTTAATCTCTTCTCATCGAAGTCGGTGTATGTCATTCTTGCGTGTAAAAGCTGATAAAACTGTACCACTGAAGAAGTGTATGGTGGAAAAGATGGGCGGGCAAAACTGTGAGGAAGTTGTTTCCTGGAGGCGAGGCTTGGACTGTGTAGCTTCTCGGCAGATGTCAGCATCTCTGATCAAATTGGATTTCCGCCCAGCATTCAGGGAGGCAAGCAGACAGACATACACGAAGAACAGTGGAATATCGACGACCACTTTTATACTTTCAGGAAAGGTTCCTTGTCTACTGCCTTATTTTAGGATTCTTCGTGTTTTCTTTTTGCCGCATGGTACATTTCTTTCCTTTCTATTCCCTGAAATGGAGTGAGGTGTAGGCTGCAGCAGACTTATATACTGAAAGAGAACCAAGTTATTCTGTCTTATCTGTCAAAGACGGGTCATTTAGATGCAGTCGTCGTCTACATTGGAAGGTTGTACTTGATAAACTACCTTTCATTTTGTTCTGCAAATGAGGAAGTGGGGCACGTAGGAATTTTTTTCTTCATTGTCTCGGGTAAATTTCACAGATTATTAAACTAATATCAGATATTATTCTGGACATTCGCTGCACACATCATTTAATGTGTTTGTTAAAACGACCTGAAAGTGATTATATAGAATGAAGAAAGGCGATAATTGAGCGAAGATATACAACGATAGTCATTGCAAAGACCAATGCAAATCACGGGGCGGTTAGAAAAATATTTTCGATTTTAGAAACTGATACGCCCGTTATAAATGTGAGCATTGTAAAGTTCTAAACAATATTTCTGATTTACTAATTAGTGTCTAGTTACTGAGCGTTAAAGCTGGTGATAGGAATGCATAGTTTCCACTAAATATATAAACAAATCGCTAATTACCTGACAATATGCAGTAGAGCCCTTCTTGACAAGCTGACAGTCGCAAGACTGTTAAAAAATCATTACCTGGGTTCTACAAAACCAGAAAGTAAAGATGATGAAGATTAAGGTTGTGGAATCAGGATTCTCTGCTTCTTGTCACGAAGATGTAGAAAGCATTTTCCATCGAAACAGTGACACCCATTTAAAAGTCTACGCGGCTCCACAATTCAGAAGAGTGCCATGGACACATCCACCGCCGTCAGAACAGAAAATGTCATACGTTTATTCGTACTGCGTTGCATGCACGAGGAACAGAAGCTTCGGCATTGTTTGACGCAGAAAGTGGTCTCGCTCATGCTGCTAAGCCATGAAGTACGACGCTAATGATGACAAGCCTAACCATAAATTCTGTTTAATTAAACTGTCCTCTTAATTGTGCTCACGCTAGGCCAAAGTCTAGCGATCGGGCTCGCCTTATTCGATTTTACAGAAACAGATGGCATCGTGGTAGTGGGCAGCCAAAACTGGGACAAGCCATTTTCCCCCACTGCATTGATGGGACTGCATTTATTCTTCCAGGGTCATCCCGGTTGGAGATCCTATAAATCTCACAACCCCGGTCTGGAGAAACAGTAGCCTTCTGATCGATTGTCTATTGTTATATCGCGAGAAGAGCTGATAATTTTAAAAAGAACGGCGAAAATAAAGAGAGAAAGAAAACTACACTGAAAACACTTTCAGTTAATTCTTTAAACGCCATATTATTTTGCGGTAATTGCAAGATTAAATGACCGATAGAATTTTCTTTTCAGTGAGCATACAAATTGTTCTTTGAGCTCGTAACTTCTAACATTCTTCACTTCTGTCGCTATTTAAGTTATCGAATAAATTATTAGCCAAGCCTTAAACAGAAAACTACTAAAATGACTAGCCACCACTTTGATGCATCGATGAATTTGTTACGTTTATATCAATTATTTCCACGCTGATTCTTTAAATTCTTTTTCTAATTTCTCGTTTCAGTATTTTCCTCTCAGGCGTGATATGTGTGTTTGTCTGCATAATGACTATAATAGTAGAAGCTACGTAATGTTGATTATTAGGTTATTTAGTTGCTGTGCCTTGGCAAAATTATGAGGAAACACTATTTTGGCGTTGTTCATCATCTGAATAAAAACATAACACGTTTCGGAGCCAGACTGCGTCATCATGTTCAGGTAACGCAAGGCAGGGAAGAACATAACAATGAATTACAACAACAACAACAACAACAACGAAGACAAAGAAGATTATTAAGTAAACATTTTTATATCAGCAGCCGTCAACGAATTTCATACAGACCCAAAACTGTATTTGGTGTTCAAGCCGTTGCTCTGGTTTATTAGCCCATGTGTGTAAAGTGGCGAAAATAATAGTAACCCTAAATCCGTTGTCATAAAGAAAATTCGCATTGTGTAAATAGGACTCAATTGATTTTCGTGCTCCTTAAAGTAGACGTAAGGATTAGTGTTTCAAAATATTTTACTACTGCTACTGAAGTGAAAGTGTTTGCAGTATCCCAAATAAGTTAGTTTGATTCCTCTCCAGTTGGTTACAGTCGCCTTCAAAAAATCCTATTATTTATCTATTACAAGAAAAGGCGGAAATGTTGGAAGGTAAATCGAAGCTCAAACTGCGTATGCTGAAATCAGGAAAGATAAAAAACAGAACCAAATGGACCAGAGATTAAATCCACCATTTCTGAGGAAACCGGATAAATTGTGTTTCGACATACTTTGTCGAAATAACAGACTTTTAACCTAGCATTAGGATGACTCATTTAGCTTCATGGTCAAAAGACCTGGCTGCAATAAAACGTTTCTACCCAGCAAAACCACCATAGAGCATAATCGAATAATCCTCTACAATTACAGAATCACAAGTTGAGAAGTATACAATATAGATGTTGACATAAATGACAAATGGCCCTCAGTCAGTATTCTAAATACACAAAATTTCAATAATATTTGTAACTGGCATAATGTATTGCTGACTGTCGAAGAACTTCGTATAATCTAGTACTAGACGTGACTTACACTACACCTTAGACATTTGACATAAAAAATTACAACAACTCATTAATTAACATCAAGAGACCAGGTATTTCGCACGGCGCCGTGTTGATGTTGCATAGTTTTGTAAAACTAATCTTTATCATGCCCGTACATTTCTTAGACGTATCATCACACAAAATTTCACATCGGCAAACACTTATCAGATGTTCACATTACCACCATGCTAGTATTATTGCATCAAAACATGATTTAAATGAACGTTACAGATTTTAATCAGGTCTGCATCTGACGTCATCAACAAGATATCTAAATGACAAGTTGTTTTAGAGAAAATCGATGTCATATTCATGAAGATATATTATAATTGGATTAAGAAGGTCTAAAATTAAAATAGTCTGCATTATTCATTTAGGATCACCGTCTCCAAGTGGTAAATTCATATAATTTGTTCATAAACGTCGGAGATTAAGTATGCAAATATAAAAATACATGTCCCCATTATGCGTTCATTTCACGAACACTATGCAGACAACGCATGGAAATTAACACTTTAGTCTATAATATTAGACCTCATAACAGCAACAAAATTAAGACACGGTCAGACAAACACAGAGTTAGTTAATAGCAGTCTCTTCCTTGGGGACACTAAAAAACGAAGCTCTGAACGTTATAGATAAAACTTCTCCTTTAGGATCAAAGTGGAAAAGATCAACACAGATATTGTCTCTGAAGGCATGAGATCGTCACTCATTTATTCGACCATAGCGTCCTGTTGCTAGTGTTAATTGTAACGAATTTCAGGAGTCCGTGGCGACGCGCTGCGCCTGATTTCCCCTGCTAACGCGGCGTGATGCAACATGAAAACGCAGAACTGAATGCGCGGCGCGATGGAGGCGATCTCTTAATCTCCCTTTAATTGAAGTAGGATCAATAGCGACGACTGCTCCAGTTCCTCTTCGTTAGCTTGCGTTTGATGCGACCACTGACGCAAAGGAACCAACGGCGTGGCTGCCAGGTAATAAAAATTCCAGTTTTACACTTTGAACTGTCAACCCAGGAAAGTCGTATTCTCCGACTGCGAAAATGTTTCAGAAACAGGCTGTGTTTCATACTGACAGAAAGATTTCGTCAGTTAATCAGTGAACTGACAAAGGGCGGTTAAGCCAATGCGTCAGTTGTGGATTTGCGGGTAACTGCTGCATAAGCGAGAATCTCAATTCGCATGTGGTTCATGACATAAATACTTCATCACTAACTCAGTGAAGCAGAGTAGTCCTTCAGAAGCTAAATTTTGAGTATTTTATATAATCAGGAGTTTTATTACAGCCCACAACAGGTCGCCATTAGGTCACATTTGGTGTTAGATGATACATTCCACACACACGTAGGATTTGAAGTTCTCACAACGGTGAGTATGAAGACGGCAGACTTGTGACGATGGAGGCAGTATGGACCTCTAAAATGTTGGTAAACGTATTCAGACTACATAAGCTATAACTCATAAGACAGCCATCTTCCCAATCCACACACCTATTCTTCACAACACATTTAAATAAATCCATTATAAATGACCTTTAAATTATTATTTTCTAAATATAGGCCTATTTCTGCATAGTTCTGAGACCATTTCATTTGTGACTAAATACTAGCCTGGGGTATAATGTTCACTAAAAGAGGAATTTTAAAACTTGTATAAAATGTTTATGATAAAGTCACTCTGAGCGCTAAGATCACAAAACCACGGTACGTTTGTCTGCAGGCGCTTTGTTGTGCTGTTTCATTAAGATAATATTACCAGTTATAATTCTAGTTTCTATATTATTTATCCGGGATCCTCAACGTGCTTTTGTAGTTAAGAGGAGTATCCTAACGACACTGTTTCACGAAAGAACACAAGCATCAAATTCGTCAACAAAGTATTGACTGAAAAGACTTAAAAGGAAATAACACTGTTCAAGATGTGAGGGAAACATTATTAGGCAATACACCAATTCCATGTTAGTCACCTGTTAGAAAACTGAACAACCTCCACATATCAAACATTTACACAAAGAAAGAGATGATTTTCTTACTTCTTCTTCCCATCTTACTTTATTTGACCTTTCAAAATGTTTCTCTCTCTCTCTGATCGTGCTTATTCGGTCTCCATAAAATAAAGTTCAGTGTAAATAAATCCTATACCAGGGAAATAATATACCGTTAAGTCGTTCACCATATGTAAAATTTTGTTAGCTGAGGCCAATTTAAAAACGCCTTCCTTCCTAAACACGTTTATAGACCATTATTTTGTTTCCCGTAAAACTGCAAGGTATCAGCACTGAACCAGTGAAGACAAGACCTGAAGACAGAGAAGAGGAAACCACGGGAAGACGTAACAGAGACTGCGTTATAAAGCCGGAAACGCATATGAATATACAACACAGCCTGTTTAAACTGCTAACCGAATACATGACGCAGTTAATACAACGACATTAAGAACGTAAGATTACGATGTTTATTTCTTTAATAGAAGCAATAAATTTAAAGGGATTGGGTGCATCAGCGGGGAATGTCTTTTCTGCGGTGTTGGACACGATGAGACAAATTAAATGTGGCTAAAATATTTAAAATTCCCCAGAACAGTAACGTTGTGATACAGTGAAGGAATTCTCGCAGTCATAACAGCGTCAGACGTAGGACAACCGAAATTGGGAAAGTAATAGTACAAGAATATGACTGTCCTCTGGGTTGTTGCGTCGAAAAAAAGGCTGCAATGTCCTCTGAAACGTCGGCAAACAACAACCTAGAAGACACTCATCTTTAGACTCAAGGCCGTGAAAACCTCAAATCCTACAATCGTACAAGAGTTCGGGATCATTTCAGCTTCCTTTATATCGCATTATATAAAGTAATTTGCATGCAAAGCACGTTTGTGTTAAATATTCAGCACCTGTTCGGCAAGGCGGGTATTTAAATTGCTTCTCTAATCTCGTACGACTGGATCTGTGCAGACGGAAGGTAGGATCTACCAATCCTGAGATCGCTATCTGGTAACATTTATAGCACAGGTCACACATAAAACTGGCCTTACTGATGCACAGGTGTGCGTTTGTATTTTATATACTCATAAGACAAGTATTTGTTCAGAGATTCTCTCACTGTATGTACTTCACATAGCCCTTAAGAAACCGATGGTCACTCTGTTGGTCAAGAAATTCATCTCCTATGGACGCCTGTGTTTCCTTAACCGGTTTTACAATTCAATTCAGTCTATATCCACACAACTTATTTGTTTCAAACGGGGCTGTGGAGTCGATACTAAAATCTCCGATTCCGTCTCCGGCTTTGACTCCGACTTCTTCATAAAAGCTCAATATGTATTAATAAGGGTAAACCTACTAAAATGGTAACTGGCACCATAAGAAATTTCATCACCACCACGTGAAATCATCAGCCTACTTTTTAGACTTAGAACCTGTTTTTAAATATACGTCTAAAGGTTATTGCAGAAATCGGTTGATTTGTATTCAGTATCTAAAGGTACAAAGCATTATTCTCACACCATGTGGCTCAGCGCGTCGTTGAATCTCCCTAAGCATGAGGCCGCCGACGGCTCACACGGTATAGAAATTGTTCTAAAGTTTTTATATCGAGGTCGGTGTCGGAGTCGGTACATTTTTACCTACTCCGACTCTACAGCCCTGGTTTCAAATCAATTTTAACACTATCCTCGTCTCTATACTAATGTATCTCACGTGGTCTCTTGCCTTTACTCTGTTCGATTAATATTGTTTATATAATTATGTAACTTATTCTATTTAATTCCTGTAAGCGTCACTGCCATGCGTTTGCGACAAGTATATACACTACATGGGGCAAAATCCTTTACAAAACCGACAGTCAGTTGTTCAATACTCCTTCCTCTCTCTTGATAACACAAAGCTTCATGAAAGCGCCGTAGGTCTGCAGAGTTGTATGGGAACAGCTTTTTTAAAGCATGTATTTTTACTAAGGTAGTTTTCAGAAAGTTGGTAAATAACATGTCTACTGGGCTACATATTCCATGCGGTGATGGTAAAATTATTATGCAAACTTGAAATTCGAAACTGGTATTGTGTCATGATATAAAGGCTCATAAAAGCTGTGCCGACTACTTAGGAGGCATCTGGACTTTCGATGGCTGAAGTGACAGGTGACTGCAGAGAATAGCATAATTAGCAGCCCCATACCTTGTACTCTTCAACAAATATTATAGGCATAATCAAATAAAATGTAGGAAGATCAGAGGAGCATGTAGCCCACATGAGGGAGATGAAAATAGACCAAAGCTAAGCTGGAATGATAATATTAACATAGATCTTATTGAAATTGGGTTTAGGATGTGGATTAGACTCGTCTGACTCAGGATATGGACCGAAGGCGGGCTTTAGTGAACACGGTAAAGATGGGGAATTTTCTGAGCAGATGAGAGTACTATTTGCTTCTTAATGACTCTGCTCCATGGAGTTACTTATTTAGTTAAATAGTTGGTGTTGAGAAAAATGCGTAATAAGGAGTTTCAACATTTGTACTCTTCGTCAAGTGTTATTATTACGGTAAAATCAAGAAAGACGAAATCAATATGGCTTGCGATAGGCCTTTATTAAGTTTTGGTTTGAAAACCTGATAGGAAGAGACCACTTGAGACCACTAGGTGTAGACGGACGAAAACATTAAAACTGATCCTAAAGATAACCACAGTGGCAGAATATACACTGGATTCATCTGGCTGTGCATATGAGCTAGTGATGGGCTCATCTTACGGTAAGAGGAATGAGCATTTCTGAGGTGTCATCGTTGGAAGAAGCTGCCACATAATCAACAACGCGTCCTATGAAGCTGTTTTGGTCTGAGTGTTCCGGCATGGCGTAGTGTAGGGACGATTGGAAGTTTTTTCCGGTGATAAAAACCTTTAATTCTTACGTGAGGTCTTTAATGCTGAAGCTGCTCTAAACAGGAGTATTTAAGAATTCACTCCGTACCTCAAAGAAAACACGACAATTTTCCATTACAAAGATCGAATCGTTGATGCGGTTTAAAGAAATAATCCTTGTTCACACTAAGAATCACATAAAACACAAATACAAAATGCATGATCGGTAATTGTTACATCAGTTTTCACATATATTTTCTACTGGGTTTTAGATAGATACAAATGATTACAGACTTGTCATAGGAGGATAAGTGCGCTGCTGTATGTTTCGAGATCTGGTCGTGGTAAATTTTCTAACGCTAACACAGACCTAAGACTTCGATGTCTTTTATATCTGATACGGTAGGCTGACGCAGAAGGTTCCTGAGAGTGGCAATTAATCATTGCTAATTTGCGAAGTTTTCATGAACTCCTAGACAAACTTAACGTCACTCCGATACCATCTCTCAAGCACCAAGTTCTAGCGTGGCTATTACACTAGCCTCGCACCGACGTTCACTTTGCCTGAATTTGAACGCAACGTCATCAGTCTCCAATTAAATATATGACTTATTACAGTACCCCTATTGTATACAACACACACATATATATAAAAATATAAAAATATGCAGGATGATTCAAAAGGTTAGGGTCAAACTGAAGGAACGTACAGAAGGACTCAGAGAGAACAACTTTCGAATTGGAAGTTATCCTGAATCAGTCAAGGCCATTGACTGTAGGGAAGTCTGATAACATACAGCTGAAATAATCGTCCTTTGCTATTCTCCTACTAGCTTAATTTTGAATCACACGTATCACGCCAGATTCTACAGAGGCCCCTGGGCTGTTTACATTGTGTTTGTGAGATGATAGTGACTGGTGTATTGCTACTTTTTCAGTCTCGTGTTGGTGCCTGCATTGAATGTGGAGGACGCCACTTTGAACACCTGTTGTAAATTATTTGGTTTATAAGATTGCTAATGTACATTAATAAAAAATATTAATAAAAAATAATGTACATTAATAAAAAACAAAATTAAGCTAGTAGGAGAATAGCAAAGTACGATTATTTCAGCGGACTATTATCAAAAAACTTTTCACATTTCATATTCTCAAGACAATTTCACTCAGATTTATAGCAAGATTAAAAACCAAACTGTTTATTCCAAATCGTGTACTATTACGAGATCACAAAACTTTTCGAAGCTTTGTTACGATTTTGCAGGGAAACTGAAAGTTCAGCATTTTCTTTCCATCTATATGGGTTGTGGACCCTTGCGAACCATTTTTATTATAGACATTCAATGCGGGAGGGAGAAGCTAGTCGGTGCGTTTTACTTCCTGTCACAGTGCGAGAAATAAAACCAGCTTCACTGACACTAAACCCTCACGACGAACCTAGTTACTTCCATACGGCAGTAACGGACTACAGGCTACAACTTACGTATGAGTTTAATCGCGACGCACATAAAAAATGTGTCCGTAACACTGACTCAGTGACACAATCTGGTTAATTTTAATACTCGTAAACCGAATTAGGGTTGTCAAGACATAAAAGAAACTTACAATTTAATTTTCTTAATATTAAAACAGCCACGGTGGTCTAGATGTTAGAACGCTGGCCTTGTAATCCTGGGGTCTCGGGTTTGATTCCCGGCGGTGCCCGAATTTATAACATGTGTTGGGCAAGGCCGTGGTCTAGGCAACACGGAGTTTTCCTCTGGGGGCTTCCCCGGTTTCTCCGTGGCATCCAAACAATTACTCCTTTCACACACAGAAGAAGGCAATGGCAAGCCACTTCTGGACATCTGCCAAAAACGTATATGAACAGGTCTCAGTCCGAGAAAAGGATGGAAGGATCCTGTTCATATGGATCTACAAGAACAGATATTGTCTGATTGATTGTTGGGTTCTTTAACGACGCTTGTTGAAATGCACAGTTTATGTAGATACTAATGAAAAAATAACCTGTATGATCTGAGGTTTTGACAGCGGTGAGTATGAAGATTTCTGTCTACTGGGTTGTTGCGCTGTGTAGTCTGGTAGATGTTTACCAACGTTTTAGAAGTCATACTGCCTCCATCATCAGGGCAATGAATCGGAAAGAGTTGTAAGGGGGTAGAGAAGAAGCGGCCGTAACATATTTTAAACATTAGTCTACAGGGACTGAAGAAAACCATGAATACCTGAGTTAGTGTAGCAGTTTTCCAGACAAGGATTCGCATCCGGAACCTCCAGAACACAAAGTAGAAATCGCAGCGTTCGGTACTAACATTTACGAAGGAGGTTAAAGATGTCTGAAATACTGGAATATTTTTATTTCATGATTATCAAAACTTCTGAGACATGATCATACTGTACTTCAAGGTCAGATATTCACATACTGTGAGTGTGGTTTAGTTGCATTTGTGTCGAGTGTGGCTTAAAGATGATTGCAACACTAGAGGTTTGCATCAAGGATTCGGTGACGTCCCCACCAACTTCAACGTACTCAGCATACTCAGCCTTTCCAGTTATGTTTCTATAGAAATATTTAATGTCTGAGTTAGTTCCTCGTATTATACATAATTCTTCGGAAACAGAATGACTAACAAACAATTTTTGGATAGGTTACAGAATAATGCGTTCGTGTTCTAATTTGCGATACCATTTCGCCACTTGCTTAGAGGGACCAAGTAAGACAACGAGACTTCAGTCATTATAATATATCTTCAAAGCGAGAATGGGACTTCGCAAATACGAAGCAGTACTAACCACTCGGCATAGAGAATAGGTATGGTAAGAGTGACCAGTAAACATGATCCGTGTCGGTACGCATTTATGATGGGTTGACTGAATAAAAACGAATAACTGATAAATCAGACGGATGTCGCGATATTATAAAGAGGTTCTTCTCATATCCAGCAATTTTCTCCAAAATTTTCTACAAAATATATTATGTAATGACAATTTAGAAATTATATTATTTTAATATCTGTATATAAGTTCGTGAATGGGGGCACAAAGTTTAATATCTTCTCTAAGAGCTCAAAGGATCCTGCGCAAGTTTCAAAATCTGCGCTAAGGAGAAGAAAGTAAAACATCGTACTGCCGGAAAGTCTGTTCCTGACAGCGGAAGGGCAGATTCATAACCCCAAACGTCGCCAAAGGAAAGTCATAATGAAGAGCAGGCAAGCCCATGTCTTTATGTTGAGATGCATCTCCAATCCAGGAATCTCATTCTACTAGAATTCCCTCACAAAGGTATGAACTTTAAGCGAATCTAAATGAGGCGAGCGAGCGAGTGATCTGAACTCTGAACTTGTGACGAGTTTCTCCCCAACCCCGTTTCTCAATTAGCCTATCAAAGTTTGTTGTGCAGAGATACAACGCGTAGCGCCCTTTCGTTAATACAGAATTTGGTTTGCATCGATCGAATGCAGCACT
>NW_019060426.1:496688-508672 GCF_000696155.1 Zootermopsis nevadensis
TGGTTCTGATGTTCACTGACTCATCCACTTTCTTATTAGGCATTTATTTTACAGTTCATTTAAACACGCTGTTAGCAACTGCATTGCGCTTAATTAGATGATGATTAATGAATAATCCTTTGGAAAGGATATAAAGGAAGCGGAAGTGGTCTAATTTAAATTAATACAAACCCGTATTTACTTGAAGAAACCCATACGATATCTAGTCAGAATATAAAATATCCGAGCCCGAATATTAAGAAGCCGAATATTCGGCCATGATGTTAGATCTATAATCTTAATTAATAGTTCTTCTTCACTTTAATCGCAAACTTACTTTTGGAATGGAGCCTTATTAAGCAGAGAGTAAATATTGAAACAAATTTTACGCACTTTTTTGTCAGAATATTAACTACTGTGACCTTAAATTAAATATATACATTCGTTAGGCGTCCTTTTCAGTTTTAATATCATGCTCAGGCCAAAATTAAGCAACATTACAATATACACATTTTTTGTAATTAAAAAATTACATAAATTGCTTTGAACATTGTAAATATATTACGAAAATATGTTATTTAGTTAAAAATTAAGTTGTTACTGAAACGGATAAAAACCATTAAATATTTTGTGCGTCACTCCAACGAGCTTATTAATATAACGTATTCAGAACAGTCCTGATGGCTACATTCTACAGAAGATGGCAAAAATGTCTACACATCTCCGTCCAGTCTCGATTTCAAGACTACCTACAAGCCCCTTACTACGCCATCATGCGAAGCTCTCTACACCTATGATCCTGAGTCACTTCATTATAGTTCACACTGTCACAATCCTTTCCCATACAAACGTTAACATCGCCTACCAATCTTCTCGGTTGTCCGCGTAGCCGCTAACAAAGATGTTACAAACCTGCAACAGCTGTAATTCTTCGTCTGTTCTAACAAAAACACTCCAGAATGATTCTGGTTTTCACGGCGGTGAGTCTGAAGACGGATGTTCTCTGGGTTGTTGCGCAGTGTAGTCTGATACCACACTATACGCAGCTACAATCCTATAAAGCCCATAATATATGTTTATTGCCGACGAACCAAAAATGTGTGTTAACACTGACCTTTCACAATGCTATCTACGCGGTACACTCGTCCATTCACGTCTTGACGAAGTAACTCTTCATATTTATGTTAAACAGCCTACCAGGCGATGCTATTTGCATTCGTGCTTAACATCCAGGAAGAAATATGTTAAAAACCAGAGAGTAACTTCCCTGCAGGTATTCAAATCACTGACAAGAAAGGGGCTTGAAAAGTTTATCAGGCACAGTGATCTTCTCCTTCTTTGCTTTTTTACTCTCCTTTTGTTTCCGTTTTTGTTCATTAATCTATTCATCCCTACGTTTCTAGCCACGGGTTCAGGTTGAATCATTTGAAGCGTATCTCTCTCTGACGGACGGCCGACCAAGGCCTCATACAAAGTACGCGTAGGAACCATGTTTGCTGAGGGCCAAACTATTGCTACTGCTACGACGTCATTTGAATGCGCACGACCCAGCTAGACCAGCAAACTTCGATGCCAGCAAGAACGAATTACAGGCCTACATGTTATTCAAATTCCTGAGAGTCGGAATGAGATTTAAAGATATCAAAGAGAGAATTTCCTCAAGACATGCAAAACTTGAATTCATCGTATAACTTCGGTTGTCAGGGATAGGTCTCGTGAAATGTCGGTTTCTCAATGTTTCGGCAATCACTGCAGTTACTATCTTCAATGTCGACGACCTTGGAGGATTTATTTATTTATTTATAATTTATTTTAAAAACATTCATGATGTATCTTGCAGTAAGAGATGAGTAGGCGATGAAAGACGTAATTGGACCAACAGAGGTGCATGGTTCTATATAGTGGGGAAAAATCCTTACATTTGTATGAAACTCTATTCTGGAATCCGCGGAATTTTCATATGGTTTCCATTGGTTAATGTCGAATTCTTAAGATTAGAACTGCATTGACTGACAGTACATATAATAGACAGAGCTTAAATTTTACAATTTATACAGTTAATCAATTGAGCAAATATTACAGATCATACTGTCTACAGAATTCTTATTGAGAAGCAATCACTTAACCAATTAAGAAATGGAGAAGCTTGGTTTAACGCACACGGTTTTGTTTCTGGAGATGCCCAGTTCGAGTTTCTGGCAAAACACAGGCAAAGACATGTTATTTTCTTCTGATTACAAATAAATGAATGTGACTCTTGCATAAACAACGTCAATATATATTTTGTCCCTTAAGCCCCGGCTTCTTCGTGGCAAACAGTACTTTTCAACATTTGAAGCCGCAGCTCTTGCAAATGCTACTGAAATATTCAGTTACTACTTCAAATAAAATACATTCCTCTCCATTACAAAGACCTGTCGGTTAATGCTGTTTAAGGGCATAATCGCTGTTCATTCTAAGAACCAAACAAAAACACATATTAACATATTTTTGGCAAAATTCAGAGCAGTAGATCGTTAAAGCAGGTGGCACATACGGTTAGCAATCAGCGTTAAGGAGTTAAGTCAGCAATAAACAAATCCATTTAGATCTATATATACCTATCCGTAAGCACCAATTTCTAAAGTTTAAAAATATCTATTCAAGAATCCACACAGGACAGACGCATACGGCAAAACTAATAAAAACCACTATTGGCTTTTGCCATTTGTCACAGAAACTTGCAAAATACATTTTGCTTCAAACTTTTAAAACAATACGTGTGACGCAGACCTAACATTATAAACACGCCAAGGAATAAGCAGTTACCAGAAGTAGGAAATAATTTTCTACTCGAAGTAGTAATCTGTATGACAAACGTACTTTTCTATAAACATCGAACCTAACATTCACACTTCACATTTTGTTACACGCTGCCAAACTTCAGAAAGAAGAAGAAGAAGAAGTCGTGTCGAATCAAAAACGATACTGAAAAATCTAAAAAAAAAAAAAGAAGCTGAAACGACAGTTTTAAAACTTTTCTTTTCTTTCCACTCTGTAAAACCCAAAGAAAGGAGAAACTTGTTTTGATTATGTGACTAAACTGCTATTTTCACAAATCTCACAATTTCATACAGTATAAAAAATACGACATGCATTTCGAAAACATTTACGTCGCAGATGACAATCGTAAAAATTCACAAAAAATAAAATAAAGTCTGGCTTTTGCTCTGCAATGCCTAAGAGTCTTCTCTCCAGTGAAGTATTTTGAAGAGGGTGGTGGTTGCTTCACGTATAATAATATGAACTTGGCACACCGCCATACCTTCCAACCCTGCATGTAAAACACAAGTTGTAACACGAACTACTGTGTCCTAGTTCTGCTACTCCCTAGGAAAAGGGGGGGGTCTGTAGAAGCATAAATGGTGTACGCAGTCTACCTGTTTTTATGGTACATTTTACTGGTACCATTTCTGTGATACCTCTAATACGGAGTGGGCATATTTACTTCTTCCTGCACAATAAAAACATATATTGGGCCTAAAACAGAAGACGGTACACCGTAATTTACACACGCTACTTAATATTGTTTAGACAGAAAATTCAAAGAGCGTATGCAGAATGTAGAAAATAAGAAATGCATATTTTCTGGAGAACGCCCATTCCGAAGACAGAGAAAGAGACTGGATGGTCTTCGGGAACTACAGTGTGATGCTGGAAGGTGGTTGGAACTGAATCAGATTTTATATCCTATAGCAGGGTTTTGGTATTAGCGGCGTTCAACCTTCGTCTCCAAATCAAACGGCATTATGTTTTAAAATGCTATAAAAAACACGTGAAGCCAACATTTATCAGTTTTCCGGGTTATGCCTGCTAGTAGAAAGGACACTTTCTGTGCGAGCAATCCCAAACAGTTTTCAGACATTCTGAACACGGCTGCGACGATAATAAATAGTATCTGCGATTTTATTTTTAGTGTGAACGCCTCATCGACTATTATACTTAAATATTTTTGGATCATGACAACAACTCAAATTAGCATTTACGAAAAAATTAACACCAAATAAAATCTAGCGATAATTGAAACAAGTATTCGCCGAAGGTGGGGTTGAGTGAGCAGTGGGAACCTAAATTTACCCTAACAGTGTAGCAACGCTAATCAAATCAAATACGCACACTGATTGGGCGTTAGAACAATAAACAGAGACAGCGTTCAATTTGACTGCACTGTTTATCGACATATGATTTAGCGCCAATGACAGTGGGATCTGTCAGCACGTACATAACACGAACTGAATTGAAACACTTAGTATCGCAAAAAACTAAAGGTCTGAGATACGAAGAAATGTATCTCTTATAATGGAAGCAGTCGTTCCAACCTTACCTTTTCCAAACAAATAAAGGCTTACCAGTAAGCTCGTCTTTCGTTTATTAGTACATACGTTAAGACATATAAATCTTTAGATTCAGTCTAAGGAACAGAGTTTAAAAGTTGATATATAACTAATTCCATGGATCAGAGTGCATGCTGAGAATCATTTCTTGGAACCCTAAGATTTACAAGAGCCCCTTGCCTCAGATAAATATGATACGGCATTATTTTGTCGAATCTTAACACAATTTTCCTTAACTTCTTCACATTTATTCATTTACACAAATTATCTTTGATGTCATGGCTAGACAGTACCGGGTAGTAAAATTTATACTAACATAAAGTTATTCACAAGGTATCATTTTTATATCAAATTTGTTAATTTCAACAGAAATTAGCAAGTTAAATACTACATTATGAGTTATTCCAGGAACGTTTAACATTACCAAACTTCAAGTTCCGATAACTGTTATTACTCAGTATTCTACAGAAAATTACCCAATCATTATTTGATAGTTGTGAACACAAAATGTGATAGCTCTACAATAAACATTATTAATAACGCCTGTTCTGATCGGAATTGTTGATAGAAGGATCATAAAATGTCGAAGAAACCACAATAAGTTCAACAAACACCGATTAGTGTGTTCAGAAGTTTGTTAACGACACACACACAATTTCAGACATGATATCACAAATCTAGCTTTCATTACTATGATACAAGACTAAACCTAATCGTCTGTAATGAAGAAATAGTCGATTCAGAAGTTTGTCACGACGAATGAATTCTTCTGTGGCGCACCTGGCTCACTAATAGTCTAAATATTTCTCTGTATTAACCTTTCGTAAATCGCAGCCCGAACAATGAAATACCAAACTCGAATTAAACTGCTGTACACGTATTCATTAATGAACTAAAACTTTTATAGGCACATAAGTTTTAGAGGAAATGCGCACATTCAGAAGCAAAATGTGTAAGACGGAGTGGATAATTAAGTTAAAATCAAGTACGTAACTACTTAGAAACTGGTACTTCGTGTTGCTGCTAAAGTCTAATCTCAACATGTCAGACACGTTCCTCGTTAGAAATTGTTGTTCCATTAAAAGGATAGATGGCGTGTCTACTTGTTGAACTCCTCTTATGCTAACGGAAATAGTCCTCGGAGAAGTGAATTCGTACCACCTAATTGCAAGACACATATCAGGGAGTACGGAAGGTGAGAAAGATTATCACACTTTGTCCAGCTGTGTGTTGCTGACAAGTAAATACTGGCACCCCAAGTCTACAGTTTTAGGAAACAACAGAGTAACAAGCAGATTGCGTTATTTCCTACACGTCTCAACACAATCGGGGGCCCATTGACCTTTTACCTGAAGACGAAAGCAGAATCCAGTTGTAGATTCATGATTGTCTAATTTAGACAATAAACGTTGCAGAGAAAATCCAGGGGGCAGTTTGTAGGCCTGCTTGATTAGTATTCAGAACCAGCGATCACGTAAAATGTATGATCGCCTGGCAGGGGTCCTCGACGGTGCAGACATCATGGCGAAACAAGAAAACAGGCAGCCAGACGGGGGAGACATACACAGAAGAAGCTTTGTTCGCAATTTGCAGATCGATAAATACGTAGTACTGGCTATACAAGACTTAGGACAGTAGCATTTCCCTTATTGCAACTTCGAAATTTCTAAAGCTCCATCATGAACCACGCAATGCATGTATTGATTCGTGCTCTAATATTACATAACAGAGAAAGTACGAGAACCAGCTCTTGTTAAAAGATGTCAAAATATACGGTATAGCAGATAATGATGACATGCAATACCGCGCTAAAGACAAACTACTGCATAGAATTTATTATACGAAGAGTTCAAAGTATACATTACTGAAAAAAATAACTTCAAAGCAATTAGAATATTGCAGGCGATCGGAACTAAGTAATAAATGCACTTCATTATAGACTCTGTTCTTGGCGCGACAGCCCAATTCGAAACCGGCTTAGGTAGTCGAGATATATCACGAAGAGACGTCGCTATTCTGACAGGGAATCGAATCAAAGACCAGAGAAACAAATGCAACTCATGAAGTTTTAACAAAACTACGCCTATATAGATTGATAAATTCGGTTATCCCAACTGAAAGCAATCATATAATTTTCATTCTTTCTTCCTGTAGAAGCCTTTTAACGCAATTTATTAACCAAAAAGCAGGATTAGTTTTGTAAAGGTGCAGTAACCATTACAGCCTGCCACTCAATTTCGCCTCTGTTTTCTATTATAAAGGAGAGCGCTTGACATTTTGGACCACTACAATCACGAGACTTCACTTTCTTATAAGAAGGAAAATCAGACCTACAGTCACCGTTTACATGACAGTAATGAATTAGCTAAACAATATACAAAGCAAATTACTTTGCTGAGAAGTTATTTTGGCTACATTACGCGAAAGCGCTGCTTCTGTGTGTCTCGAGATAATCTTGCTCGGTTAACGCCCAAGGTTCAGCACGCCATCACCTCTTACTGCTTCGAATCTGCTAATAATTTGAAACAAGGTTTATGTCTTCTATAATAAACCCAAACGAAAATAATTAATAATATAAATTCAATGACTGTGGTCTATCCCCGGCTTATTTAATGATGAATTCAATGAATAACACAGGTTGTGTAGCGACTATCGATTATGCAGCATTTGTATCTTACTGACTTTCCTAAGGTTACATTTGAACGCCATTATACTGACATACAGGAGAAGCAGGTGGTTATCTACTTATCTCATCACATAACCACCCGTTTTGGTTGCGACAGCCTATAATCAATTCTTACGGTGGATCTAATGTCGAATCGATGGCTAAGAGAAAAATACTCTTACCAACCATTGGTTATAACACATTTTCTACCGCGCACACAGTGAACTTCGGAGGCATGAATCTTTATGGTGCACACCCATGAGCGAAAGTATGTCATTCCTATTTGATATTAATCAATTAGGTACTTAAAATGTGCAGTATACAAGAATTGTCAAATAACAGTATTTTCTTCATAAATCTGTGTTAAATGTTTCGTAATTGAATCTGATATATTATAATCTGAAGTGCGAATTTTTGTTCAGTAGCTGTACAAATTTATGGCGGTATGGAAACAAAAATTAATTATTTCAGAGACATGTTTTACGTCGGTATATGTGCATTCGATACATCACGACACGTTCAAAATCTTTCGGTATAGAGACTTGTGCAAATTGTAGAATTTCGGAAACAACGCGGTCTGTGGTACAACCACTTGTTTCCATTTTGACATTCCAATGAATGATGATGCCTCTTGAACTCATTTAACAAGCACTACTTGGGCCAATAAACCGTTGTAGCCGAGAAGTCTGCAAGAGTTCGTAATCAGTGAGACATAAAGTGACCACACAGCACCGGTTAATTAAGCATTAACTGTTGTTTGCAATAACAAAGTAAGTGTATGGAGTGATCGTGTGCCATCTGTCCATTTCTTCATTCGGCCGTCCTTCTGTCAGGACACATCATTCCTACAACCATCCTATGAATTCGGATTTCGGAAGACATTTGTGTATTGGGAAATTACGTATACAATAGACGCGGTAAAATAATTTCATGACAAATTGTATAACGTTCAACTCTGAATGTACCAAATTAAATAATAATAACCACTCAAAACGGCCTAGTATTATAACAAAATTGATAACATAAAATATTAATCTCATTAAGATGTGTAACTATGAACACGTTTTCGAAAGTGGTACAGGCTTATTTACAAAGTAGCAAATAACATGTACTGCATTCTGCCATGTAATTTAGTATAAAGTCAAGGAGCATAAGATGGGAGGGGCATGGGTGAGAAGAGGTGTGCATACAGCGTTTTTGTGGGTAAACCGGGAGGAAAAAGACCAATAGACAGACTAAGACATAGGTGGGAGTATAATATTTAAATGGAAAAATATAATGGAATGGGATGGACTTGATTCATGTGCCTCTGGATATGGACCAGTGGCGGGCTCTTGTGAACAAGGTAATAAACCTTCGGGTTCCATAAAACGTTTGGGAAATTTTTGAGTGGTTAAGCGACTGTTGACTTCTCAGGAAGGACTCGGTTCCATGGAGTCAGTATGTACCTTCTTGATCAGATATATCAAGAATGTCATTTGGTCAAAGTGTCCAATAAACATTAAAATCAATAACAACTGCAGAATCACAAATGACGAAAATATGTGCAGACCACAGCCCGGACTAAATAAATTTTGATTCATATTTCGTGTGGTAATGATCATGAATGCTGTGACCCATTTTAAATTTTCAACCTGACTCGTGACATGTTCGCGGACACCACTTACGGCGGCAGAACTTGGATCGGTCATGTCTGGAACGCGTCATGCCAGTTCGTATCTGTCAAAGGACACAGCCTGGCTACATTAGTCAGCGTGACAAGTTCATCACACGCCGCATTGCGCATACCAACACCCCCCCACCCCCCGGGCTAAAAGCTTGCTTACTCTCACAAAATGCGATGTTCCCGACACGCTGACATGGCCACAAACGTCGTCCATGTGTGCAGCTTACAAATATTGCGACATGTGCTCCTTCCCTTTACTTCTTCCCACTTTATTTGAAATCCTGTTGAATTCGGTCTTCAACGAAATCTGCAACTCCATCAGAATGGCTTGAATAGATTAATTCGGGATTATTCTGGCGCCTGTAATTTTAGCACGTTAGACTGTTGAGATGTGCATTCTGGGTGACAGACTGTAAAGCCGGCCGGACGTATATTTCTACAAACAGTTTTCAGGCTACTTTCCTTTTCAAGGAAACAAAAAATCAGGCTTGTGAGGGCACTTAGTTGTCCGTGTACCCTCCTTTCAAGTCTTTAACCACCTGACTGATTTCAGTATAGACGTTTTATTTCCTTTACTGCAACATGAGGTAACAGGTAACATATCTTCGAAAGTATGTTCCGTCTGTTAAGACAATTGTACTCAATTCAGTTTGATAGAGATAAGTAATAGAATTCAATTCTGTATGAAATTGTAAAAAATAATGCACATAATTCAGATTACAAGTACAAACATGGCGACGGTGCAAAACCTTGAAATTATATCCGACATATTTCATGTATGGTGTGAAGCTTTCACGGTGGATGTCGTTAACAAAATCTTCTCGGGCCAACAGCGTCACTTGCTTAAATTCTGCCGACGTTTCGAGGGCCATCTCTGCCCTCGTTTTCAAGGCTGTCGTAAGTTCTTCCCCCCACAAAGTGATGACGACAACAGCATCATTGTTGGTCTTTGGTCTTAGCGGTGCAAAAGTGGCCCTTTAAATGGGTTTCGGTTATACAGCAGGGGCCATGTAATTATAAATGAGCATTCTACGTTCTACTCGTATTTTCATTTATATAATGGAAAGCAACGACGCAAATGTGACGGCAGTAAACATTTAGTATAAATGAAATTAAAAGTAATGAAACAGCTCAGGTAATTAACGTGGACGTTTATACCGATAAGATAAAGATTAATTCCAAAGGGACAACCTGTATTCATTACGTAAACTGCAATGGCGAAGCACCACACTTCATTAACGCAGTACTGAGTTCATGTCTGCGAACAGTTATTCGTGAGAAGTATATTCCATCAAGCACTACGACACAGATATGGAAAAGAAAACATATTTCAATACAAAAAGATCAAATCTCATTCTTGATTTGATCATAATAATATACTTCCAGAGGTACATCTTTTAATTTAAACAATTATCGTCATTCTCTTATTGGTTTATGCAATTAGGACCTTTCTTTTACCTCCGAAACACCTACAATTTATGAAGGAAGGATAGGATAAAAAGAGTATATTTTTAAATTGTCTCCCAAGAGTTACTGGTAACATTATAAGGTCATGCATGTTTTATAAATAATACAAATATTAAACTTTTATTTTATATTTCCCAAGTTTCCGTCTGACTAACAGACAGACCCAAACTTTTCATATTCTCAATCAGCTACCAATTTCAGACCAGTTCTTATACACACAAAGTGTGTATCCCTTGGGCTTACTAGCTGTTCCTGTTTGTAATACAGCCACGAGATTCAAATGCTTTCTGATTCCTCCTCCAGCCCTGTCACTTGACTTTTGGGAAACGTAAATAGGTTACACTGTAATGCAGCTGTGGCATTTGTATTACTACACACATCCGCATGGTTTGAGGACACTTATCTTCTGTGAGATCATAAAACTCCATCTGGTTTCCGCAGATAGTATTATTACTCCGTGAAACTGCAACACAACTGGTATGCTAAGTACAGAGGATCTCACCGTTGGTTAGTTAAATGCTCCAATTACGCTGAATGAAATTGTATCCCCAACGTTTGGATGAAATCACTTCAAATCCGCGGTCAACTTGTCAAAATTAATTATATATCGGCGAATTGATCAATTACAGCAAGGAGAGGCGATGAAATACAATGTAACTTTGTCAGTACGCGTGATAGCTGATTAATGTGTACATATTACACGCAAATCTATAAACTAAAAACTAAATGGAATTTTGTATGAGCAGGTATAGCTCAGTCAGTATAGTGACTAGCTATGGGCTGGACGACCGGGGTTCGATCCCCGACGGGGGCAGAGGATTTTTCCTCTAGCCTCTGCGTCCAGATCGGCTCTGGGGCCCACCCAGCCTCCTCTACAATGGGTACCGGGGTCCTTTCCCAGGGGTAAAGCCGGCCGGGGCGTGATGCTGACCACTCACCCCCATCTAGTGGCGAGGTCAAGGAAGAGAGGAGCTATACCTCCACTCACCCCAAACGCCTACATGGCGTATAGTGGGACAAACTTTACTTTTTTACTTTTTAAATGGAATTTTGTATTTCGGTCATAGGCAGGAGCAAACATTCCGAGGCACTGCCATAAAATTGAAAACGCTCAAGGATAACAAGAATATTACTTAATATACTTATATTTTCCACATTCTCGGCAAAATACCGCTCGTTAAAAAACTTACTCATTCCTGGCCATTTGGTTCCTGAAACATTAGGTTCAGTATGCTAGTGCAGATAACGTCAAATGTAAATTTTCATATTGAAATAAAACGATTGACTTCCGAGGATAAAGAAAACTGAGTAATGTGGAGCTAATAGCAGGTAATAGGCTAATGTAGCAGGTGCGGGAGGAATGAGAAACACACATTTTCCTTTACAAACCTGAATTTTTCAGAAGCGATTATTTTACACTATTGTCAATATTTGGCTGGAGAGATCAGTTACATATCCGATGTATGATTAATATATTATACTAGTGTACATGACATCACTAACACGCATGTGCACAATGCCTACCCGTAACCACTAAAAGGCCTATCTGATGGCTTCCTGTTCATCATGCTACTGCAGCCAAGTCCCTGGGGAGAATTGACAATCACGACTAGTTTAATTGCGTCGTTGATAAAGCAGAAACCACTACCACATTGGTTTACGTAAGGGATTACAAAAGAATCTGGTGTACCGATGAAACTAGTTAGGAAAATGGAATGTGCTTAAATGAAGCCTACAGCAAAGTCCATACGGGTAAAAATTCTATCTAATGCATTTGCTGTTTAGAATGGGTTGAAACGAGGAGATGGTTCATCTAAATCTTAGATAAATACAT
>NW_019060426.1:508702-549940 GCF_000696155.1 Zootermopsis nevadensis
TAGCAAAAGAATCTTGATGAAATAACTGACCATTACGTCGTCAAGAAACATTCTTTAGGGTCGACCTAGTACGCAATAAGTGGAACGTAAACTGGAGAAATTTCGTGATATTTTGTGTTTCTAAAAACTATGGTCACAAACATGTGATTAAAATTATTACTCACTTGTCTTCATCCCTCAAATCATAAATATTAGCAACGTAGACTATAAAGGATTACTGATACGCCCATACAACTATTTTAAATCATTTTAACTTCGGTCTTCATACAAGCACTCCTGCAGAAATGTAACCATGAATAATCATTGATGTATGAATATAGACTGTTAACGGAAGAATGAATTGACAGAGAGGGAGAAGGAGGTTGGGGTGGTAGGACGTCGACGTCGCTTCTTCGTAAATTGGAAACGACACACACTAATGTACGAATAGCTTGTATTTGATGTAGGTAGTACCCGGTGAACACGCGTGTGTGTGTTGCAGTATGACAGGCCTATGTAGGCAGTGGCGAGGGCAAACCGGAACAAAACATTCCGGAGCGAGGGGTCTGGTTGATGGCCTAACGTTTCAGGAGATTTGGGCATGGGGAGACAGCGAAAATGGAAAATTATTTTGTGACAAATGGAAATAATTGTGGCCAGTAGTTTAGGAAGGCAACTACAGTGACAGGAATCTGACAATACTAAAATTTATAGTCTCTCAAAGGGTCAAGATGTCGAATTTGGTCTTCTGGATTGTGACGCCGTGTGGACGTGTAAGTTCGGAGAAACATTTTGCCTCAGTTTTCAGCCCAGAAGCAATATATTCCTCCAGAACATTTGTGCCCATTTATAGTCCACATCGCAACCCAGAAACTCAGAATATTATCACCGGAATGTTCAACATGGCGAGACTCTCAAGCGTGAAAGGGTCAAAATGTTCCCTGCCTTTTATGGAACTAAAAGGCAATCTTACAAATACACAGTATATTCCCGTCGACCAAGTTTCATTACAAGTATTTACCGCGGTTACACCGCACATTGATAAGGTAATTAATTAAACACTTGCCAAGCAACGGAAATACGATGGACACAGATCATCTTTGAACCACAGAGCTAAAATATTTCGTGATATCACGGCAGGCAAGTCGGGGAGAAACAACGGTAGCATGCACCTTATTAAATTATGTTTCTATATACGTGGATGTTTGAAACTGAAACACGAAATTGTTGTGTTCTCCACCTCAAGAGGAATGTCTCTGATTAAGGCCTGGGTAACTGTCTTCAGCATCGCCTCACCATTCAGCCGTTTCTCTTCTACACTAAATGCGGTACAGGCAGATTATCTTGGTAACCAAATAAGATACGAGCGGTGATAAAGCTCTGATCCTTCGGCCACTTGTTCTCATGGTATTGCGTAAATGGCATGTCAGCAATGGCTAACGCCATCAGAAGCAGGTCTGATAATCAATGAATTCACAGTAAGGAAAGCGAGATCATTAATAATAACGGCAGATTCTAGTAATGTTTTCTAGACAACAGAATGCCTGCTCGCGCGATCTTCACGAAATTAAAGAGGCCCAGTGCTAATTAGGAAGGCAACTCTCAATATAACTTGCGCGTATAGCATTCCAAACTACATGTCGTCACAAGGGTTAAAGCACTGCTTAAACAGTGAATCTGACGGCTGCCGAATCAGTGGCTGCTGAATTATTGTTAGATGAGAATGATTAAAAAAAGAAGCAGCCCTGAGCAGTGGCTGTCTAGTTACCATCTTGAATATTTTCAGAAAATTAAGGGCTGCAATACAGACAAATGACTATGAAAACCGCACAAAGCATCAGAAACTCCCTTCCTGTAGTTTAAAGCAGATAATAACCGCGCCTTTTGCTTGTAGGGATGAGGTAAACTAATATTGGAAGAGCAAGGGGGGGGGGGAAAGAGGAGGCGGGAGTTTAATTTCACAAACTGAACAACAAGGATCCAAATAATTACGCGGTATTAATGTCTTTTGTGAGCTATAAGAGTTTTATAACTGAGTTTGCTACACCGTGCTTCAGCTTGGAAGAGAGAAACAAAATACAGCAACAGAGAATGTCGGAGAGTGTATCGACAGTCTGTCACTTTGTGCGTCTTCAGACCTTGAAAAGTTCTAAAGCTTTTTTTAAGATTTCTCTTTCTTTTCGGCGTCTCTCTCACTGAGAAGTACATACTGTTGTGTTTTCCCTTCAAAGCAACGTTTAAACCTCTACAAGAAAGTGGGTTGATTCACGTCTAAAGGTTCAGCCCTAACGGTGGCGAATTTTATAAGTTCAACCACGAGTCTGTTGCAAAAAACACATGAGAGGAATGGAAAGGCGTACTCCAATTTCGAGCAATACGCGTTTTAAATGTCTTCTTTGAGTTTTATACACAGCATTAGTCTCGACGTTCACATACTGAAGATAAAAGAATCGTGTAGGCCTACTCTTATTACATACAGCACTGCCTGATTACCATTTCTCCTTCTGTTTCGTTACATAATACCGTATCAAGCAGAATTTCATATACATCTGGTACAAGGTGATTAAATATCCCTGTAAACCTGTATCAACTGCGAACATTTTTATATAAAATATGAAAAAATGGATGGTACTAGTCGCGACCTATTTCAGGATACTATAACTTTTATGTTAAAAATTACGAAAGCCTTTACTTCGGCCGAAATTAGAGCATGACAGGCCTATATTCAGAATTCCAATAACACGAGTTTCCGCTCTGACAAGCTTCTCGTTATCAAAATGATGAATTTTAATAAATCTTTCTCTTCTTAATAATTACTGCAGAAATGTATGGGACGATATGAAGCGTCTGTACATCTGGTACCCTTCGGACACTAGTCTATAAGCAGCCAGACCATCCTGCCTCAGGGAACACGTCACTGGAGCAGACAAGCGGATTCCAATGACAGCTCGTCAGCTTGTTTTATTAAATAAATAAGGCTTAAAATACGAAAGCAAAATTATAAGACCTGTGAAATTTGGGCAGTAATGAAGTCTCAGACAACGTTCTTAATGAGAAATCCCAGGATTAGCTTCTAGATTTTCTTTTTTTAATTCCAGTACATCTGTCGCCATCACTGGAGAATGTACGCGTCAGTTTGGAATAGCTGTTCGGATTTCAGGACGATCACACACGTTTAAGAGACAAAGCTACTGCAGTAATCAAATGAGAATTAGAAATATATTAGAAAATTTAACCAATTTCATCCTAAAATAATAATCAGTCAGCACCCAAAGACCTAACAGGTTGTACGATTTGAGGCTTTCACAGCGGTGAGTATGAAGATTTCTGTCTTCTGGGTTGTTGCGCTGTGTAGTCTGGTCGATGTTTACCAACGTTTCTGAGGTCATACTGCCTCCGTCATCAGTACGATAAATGTGCCACATAGCGCAACAACCCAGAAGACAGAAATCTTCACCTAACAGGTTGTATACAGACTTGTACTCTTGAAACACCGGTTCGAATTTTGGCCATATTACTCACTATCCTGGACGATATTATCCGTGCATATCCATAGTCTATCTAGGCTGTACTTAAAACAGGCTGTGGATATCTCTTTGATCATATTCGCATATCATTTAACCCTACATAACTTTTGAAGCTGAAGTGGCGTCTTTAAATTCAATCTATTTAATCA
Organism: Zootermopsis nevadensis; assembly: GCF_000696155.1. Next base: position 512,358 of record NW_019060426.1, read on the forward strand.
GAAAGATTGGGATTTGTTATGTTGCTGACAATAAGTGTACACGGAATATCTTTATTTCATCGGACCCACTGTACTCGCCGAGTACATTAATACAATCTTAGACTAAAATTGTTTTACACATGGTTTATTATATTTCACTAAATGTCGTTAATTTCTGAAGTATTTGACAAGGAGAAATATAAAATGGGAAAGACATATCGCACTCGTATGGAAAATGAGAAATTCATAGAATATTTTCTGAATACCTCTGGGAAGATATCACTTGGGATACGAAGGAGCAGAGGATACTTCAAGAACACACAAACGTGCATTTTGTATATCGAATCATTGACAATACTAGTACAACGCAGCCTATGAATCTTTTGAATTCATGTTTAAAATAAACTTTGAATCGCGAAGGGATTCTACAGCTTTATCATATTTGATATTGTATCTTAATATAAGCCTACCAGAAAAAGTTTATGTGAGGTAGGAAGCCTGGAAAAGCTAAACAACATGTTTTTATTTATTACCCCGTTTATGGGCTCTTTGTCAGCTGCTCTTGGCAGACAGCAGACTCCATGTTAAACACTGACGTAATTTCAGCGGTGTTTAAATTCCCATGTCAAAAGCACCTGTTCAAAAAGGGTACACACTGTTCTGAAACCAAAACATTTTCTAGAACATGCGATTCTGCTATTCTTTGTCGGTGAAAATAAATGATTAATTTTGTGTGTGCGTTTATGCATGTATGCTGTTCTTTTATTCATTTATTTAGCTATACATTCTCACAATTTACATTGTCATTGTATTGTCTGTTAAACAACCGTCGAATATAACATATTAAAATTTTATTTACTATTACAACATGTAGCCATTAATTAATTACATCGTGGACTTCTAACACATTAAAATGTTTAGTATACTTCGATTTTTTGGAACACGTTTTCATATTTCAAAAACGTTAGTTTCTTAAAATAAGTTTAAAAATTACTTCATATTGAACTGAATAAGTCGGGAGAGCGCCGTTTCAAAAGAAAGAAAAATGACTTACTCATGGTCCAATGAGAAACATGAATAATGCTGGGACCATGGAGACCGAACTGATATATGTCTGACAGAATGAACATCGTTCAGCAGTGTCACAGTCTCCGTTTTGTATTCAAATTTTTACAGAGAACCCTAATCTCTTGACATAAGTTTACGTGCTTCTCTTCAGTCTTTCTAGCAAATTCTGTAATGATACGTTCATCTAGCACATGAGTGATCACTCCATATCATTCTGGGTCCATCATTCACTACCTGACTGCCTATGCTGTCAAGAGAGCCTAATCACAAACGTCTCAGAACAAAAAATAAAGCATGTATAAGCGATCGTGATACAATTTTTGAATAATAAAATCTTCTCGGACAATCAGTCGTGTTAACTGGTTACCTTATTAAACCGACGTTTCGGTAACAAACTCTGTCCCCATCTTCAGGGTTCTGATGTGACTGGATCCTCGGAAGTCGCCTGTGCGGTACGGTAACCAGTTAACGCGGCTGATTGCCCGAGAAGATTTTATTGATTGTACTCGCCGCGAAAGTCTCAAATCCTATATCAATTTTTGAATACATTTATTTTCGAATAATGTATCTTGGAGAAGACTGTCTTTTGGAGACGACAGAAGTGAGGACGAAGCCAGCAGGCACATCTAAAACTACAAGGCGCAGCAACCAAGAAGATATTTTCAAACTCGCCGTCGTTAGAACCCAGACATCGCACAATTTAATGTCTTCAAAAATAGTTTACTTGTTAATTTTTAACCATTAGTCCCTTGTGTACTGACTTAAGTAACGATTCAGAACTATCGAATTTCGTGCCTGTTTAAATTATTTCCAGAAAAAACTCTCTGAATGTGGCTTTGTATTGTCAGCATAAACGAGCTACAAGACTGAGACAAGGCGAAAGATAGAACAAGAAGAAACTAAGAGTCCTGTTCCTCCTCCACCGTGGTATTGATTTCTGACTACGGAGTGCATTTATCTTGAGAGAAGGCCTGGACATCGCTTGCTCTGTCATCCCACAGCCCATCCTCTTACTTGTAAGACGGAATCCATTTCCTAAGTAAGAAAGTATGAAGGTTGGGCTCACCCCCCCACCCCCCAGTAGGCCCCTCAATATTCAACTTTCCCCCCGGTTTGTGCTGTGCTCGAGTTCCGATATTAATGGAAGAGGGGAAGACGCTGATAGTATTTGAAGGTACAGTACGATCAATAAATTCTGGAACACAACACTCACACGCACAAAATAAACGGAAGCCGGCCTGTTAATTAAATATTTTGTAAACGGCCTCAACTGGTATTGTGAGTTCAAATTACGTTCTGGGATTCTGTATGTGTCAGCGTTTTGAGGACAGGAAAGACGTCATACATGGAGAAGTAATCATGCAATTCAGTTCTAAGGCACCCGGTATTCGGACATAGTAAAATTCAGTTGCCTAGCAAGTAATATAAAACGGAGGGATTTTTATTTCCCTGCTTTGGGAAGTCTGCATACTAGTTCTTCTCTGTGTTTAGTCTGTTGCTTCGGAATTTTCCGTCTGGTCTTTCCCTGCATCAAGCGGACGCTTCGGGACATTCCTCTGTGCCTTTTTCACTCATTCGTATGATATTAATCTCCACAGACCGACCGGAACCGACAGTCGGTCTCTTGGACCTGGGGTATCTACTCGCATTATACAAATAGGCGGGGGATAGTCGTCTTCAGCCGGCTCTTTGATTTTAAGTTTAGGTCTCTGCGGCTCATTTCACATCACAATTGCATTGAACGCACTAAGAGTTTTTATGGATCGCTCAAGCTGTCCGCAGATCCTTTTTGTAAACAACTTTCACTTAGAGGTCAATAAGTGATTTTGTAGACTGCTTCACGTCTTTAAAAATAGCAGCATTTTATAACTTGCATAACATAATAAAAGAGACAAGTAATCTGAGTGAGATTTCAGGTTATCACGGCTGTGAGTTTGAAGATAGCTGTCTTCGGGGTTGTTGCGCCGTGCAGTCTGGTAGAAGTTTACCGACGTTGCAGAGGCCCTTGCTACCTCCATCATCAGGGATGATACAGGCAGCAAAGACCTGTGAAATGTCGATCAAGATCTATCAGACTACACGGCGCAACAACCCCGAAGACAGCCATCTTCCGAGCATGAAGACTGTCTTCTGGAATGTTACACCGTGCAGTCTGGCAGAAATTTTACCGAAACTTTGGAGATGCTCACTGCTTCCATCATCGGGGCGCTTAAAGGGAATATAGAATCTTAACAGCGTATTTATACCGGCATTGCATCCTTTCGCTTAGCATACACGCCGATGGATGAGTTCCGTTACACCTAGCATGAGCAATTTAATTTCACAATTACAAACACACATTTAGTTCACGACTGTAATCTGTTTCATGTGCAAAATATTTAAGTGTTTTATACTTTTAACATTGACAGTTAATTATTATATTAGCCGCGATTTTAAATTTATTCCTTTTATCTACTGATAACTTGTTTGATATGTAATAAAATGGCCCGCTGACATAAAGAGTAAACTGGATCTGGCATGTTCTACACCATGCCTGGCCAAGTAAGAGAGACTCTTCATTTAGTAAAACACTCAGAAGTAACTTGTACTTTACCATCTACATTTTAAGCTTATTGTTACGTAATTAATTTTTAATCTTATCAAATTGTATGTAAAGTTATAGAGTCAAGTGAAAGTACACGCTTGTCTTGAAAATATAAATTTAAAGACACACCAAAACTTCATGAAAATTATGTATTTTTGTTAACATTCAATATTTATGTCATAGATAACTGGGAGAACAGTCTTGAGTACTTATGTAACGCACGCATTTTGTGTCGTCTACTTAAAATGAAAGTTTCAAATTTTCATGTTCCCACAAATTAAATATTTTATGTTCAAGAACTTTTTGTATGCAACACAAAGTATTGTAAGCCTTATAATAAATAATTAAGATTTTCTTTGGAGTAATTTCTATTGGCTTCTTTATTTCCAGAATTATATTGCTCCTAAAACTTATTACAAACTATACTTACGCTAACTTTGCTGCATAAATCTGTTGCGTGGCATGGCCTAAATGTGTACTTTCATAATTGCATACAATTTACATACTTCAAGCAAATGTCTTAATTGTTATGTCTCTTGATACTTGATCGATAGTAAAAACCTACGTACATCAGTTAAAGACAGTATTATCGGCCTAATAACACGCACATAAAACAATCGAATTAGCTGAAAACTTTTCGAGTCTTACAGGCATTCCGGCGGGTCCGGTTCTAATCGACCATTTCGCCAAAGTAACCTTACAGATACAACTATTTTCACCAAACTTGGCATACTTATTCCTTGAAAATATGATAAACATAGCGGTTCAAACTTCAAAAACGTGTCCTGAGTTAGATTCTCTGCGAAGGAATTTCATGTAGCTCGGAAACTAAGCACAATAGAAGAACGGGGACAAGTGCACAGCTGTTCGTCTCAAAGGGATCATAGAATAATATGGTGAAGCAGGGATTTGCGGTTTTGCCGAAATACGCGTGAAACGATACGACCTTGAGAAATTTAAAGACCCGTATCTGGCATACTATTGGGCCGATCTTGTCGTGAACTTTATATGATGTTACACACAAAAAATACCAAACTTATACCAACTCATACTGATCTGACTTGACATGAACTAAACTAATCTAAATTAACCTAACGTAACCCAAAGCATCCTATTATAACGTAACTTAACCCTACCTAACTAAACCACACCTGACCTATACCAACGTAACCTAACCTAACCTAACCTAAAATAACTCAACCTAACCCAACCTAACCGAAACCAAACTAACCTAAACTAACCTAACCTAACATAATCTATCCCAACACAATTTAGGGACTGAGTATTGCGACCTATACATAACCTTCACATATCCATGACCTCGAAATGATGCGTACAATGTCACTCAGATCCATACAGTTCTCTATGTACGAGCATAGCTGAGTCTCGGATGCTATGAAACAAACGAAAAATTGATGTTGAACAAGTCACCTGTTGTCGCGATTTTAGTTTAGATTTACATATTTAGCGCAGGTGAACTTCAGGATACGATGTTGGATAATCGACGCCGAACATCGCGATTCCAACAGTCGCAACGCTACCACAAGACACCATTTTGGAGAAGATGGGCCAACGGAAGTCAGCTGACACGAAGTCGGAAAACAGACGCCTATCACTGCGACATCGCCAACAGACGCTATAATTAGCATAGATGAGCCTCTAGATGCCGTTGAACATGACGTTTAAGAAACGACGCCAAGCGTCACCGCCTCAAAATACAATCACAGTGGATGAGCCGAGGAAAGTCAACTGACACGGCATAAGAAAACCGACTCCCCAGAAGACGTTATATTTGACTAAAGTAAAACTCACGTAAGAACGGGGCCTCATCGCTCTGGCGTCAAATATTTCAGCCTAATTTGTGCTTACCCTTTCAGAATGTAGAGATTTTACTGCTGAAACTAGGTGGTTCGGAACCTTTTTACTTGTAGCAATTAAAATAGCATTTTAATCGGTAAGAGTGTGGCATAATCGACGCCCTTGGTTAGCGGTACATGTTGCGAGAAACAGAAAAGTACATAACTGAATACGAAGTTTAAAATAACCCCCCCCCCCCCCCACTCAAAGTGCGATGAAGTGAACCCACGCCCTTCCTACACTGGACCCTTCAGTTATGTTCAGCGTTGTAAAATAATTTGTAATTTCGAGGACATAGCCTGTTTTAACAACCTTTGCTATACTTTGAAGGAAGCATTATCTAACCAGTGATGTAATTGGTGACTTAGCAACACTAACGATGCTCTAAAAATTAAACACAAAAGATAAGGACGTATAAGACGGGAAATATGAACCGAATGTAGGATGAAGTAGGTCTACAAGCGTAGCGCATGATTTGAATACTTAATTGTTACACTGCATCGAAAGCAACGTGACTTTTCAACGAAGCCCTTAAAATTGTTTGACTGTTCATTTTAGGTTTGGAAATAATTTTCGGCTATGCTTTCGTTAAATTGATTCAGCGTGCATTGCTAGAACAGAAAACGCTATAAATAAATTACCCTACATGGTTTCCACAAGACAAACTACAATTTAGTGATCAATTTCTATGCATAGCTTATTTTCACCTAGAACAGATCCTGAGACCCGTTAATTATCGTACATAAATTCAAAGTTAAGCACATTCGCCAGATTTGTAGTTTTACTTTATCTCCGTTCACAATTTCACATGCTTATCTTTTTTTGCAACAATTTACCACCAAACGGCAACACACAAGCCGCCATGTTATTTTTCTATTTCCTACAAATTCTACTAATAATCTTTTCATAAGTTTTATATTTTCCGTATCTGTTACCACAGCACACTTTAGGGCTATATTAAGCGGCGCTGTTGCAGTTTCTAATTCAGTAGTCTGCACGGCCGCCATGTTGGAAGGAAATAAAAAACAGTTTAATGATGTTCAAAGTTTTATGACAGCTGATCATTTAGTTAAGAATTTATTAAGAGGCGTCAAACACGTGCGCTCGATTCTTTCTTTTTGTCCTTGTTAAGAAGAAAGGTCGATTAAAAGAAAACTTTAACCCAGCTTTTTAAAATAAGCTACCAGTTACCTATAATACAGGCTATAACGAAATAAGGTATACAATTATAAAAACTTATTGTGGCCAAACGAATAGTAATATCGTAACTTCTCAGAGAACATTTGCTAACACTTCAAGATTTCTACAAGTGTTTAATATGGCTGCCACTTGTCATGTTGCAGACATCCAGACTATATTCTAATTCATCCCATAGTCTGTCCAAGAGATATCTATCAGAGCTGTTTAGTTAATCAAAACATAGCTTATTACTTTAGACTGTTTAGCAATGGTAAACATCTTCCTGTGTGCTCTTTGGCATTTCCACTTCCGCTTTCATCTAATTACAGCACTAACCACAACACTCTAAGCATGCCCAGGACGACTGGATATTGGTTCCGGGTGGCAGCGCCGTCTGCTACAACCTGTCCTTTTACTCACAGGATAAAGTGAAACTGGGTCGTTAAATTAATAAAGGAAAGAAATTACGTTTAAAACCGTTAAGTCTTCTTAACAAAGTTAGTTTTAATTTTGTTTATCGTAGTTATCGTATTTTAATCAATGGCATGAAGATTATTTCTTAAGACATTTTTATTAATTATTAAGTAACTACTTCTGAGTGTAATTCTGTATTGCACGACGTTCTTTTCCAAATATCTTTTCTAGAAAGAAGACTGGCCCAACTCCATAACAAACCACAGTTAAAAATGACATCGAGCAGACGGTAAGAGGTAATGGAATTACTGTTTCTGTAACTCCATGGAACTATTTTTTCCTTTGCGTCACAAACATGGCGAGTATACACGTCGAGAACAAAGCTGGGCAGCTAGTGCAAGGTTACCGCGCAGCATAAAGAGACATTCACTTACCAAGTCGTTTGTTTCAGTACGGAATCAGACTTGTAATCTCGTATTGGCTTCCCTTCTATCCTTATTGATCGACTTACTGAAACTGGGTTCTACCTGAGTTTCTGCAACCAAGAACCCTAATGTCGATTGTGATCTTTCAGAAGGTATAAACCTTTTTGGGGGAACAGGGGTAAAAACCTAGATCACACAGTGTCTCAACCCAGGTGACTAAAACTGACATTTTCTCTACCACCATAAAGTAAAATGCAATAAGTCTGAGGTTATCATTATTTACATTTGTAAAATGTTACGAACTTGCTTTTTTCCATAAAAATGTTTTATAATTATTATATTTCAGAAACGTAAGCAACTCTCAAGAACACGCTATAAAATTTATCCTACAGATTGATTAAAGTATTAAGTACGTGTGTAATATAAAAAACTGAATGACTACTTCCAGCAAAAATGCGTTGCAACAAATAATAATCGACATATTACTGTACAAAGAAACTTCTTCTCGGCTACTTCTTTATCAAATAAATCTGAATTAAGCAAATAAGACTTCTACCGCAGAGACGCGTTTATAAATGTTCAATATCCTGGGATAAGATACTGAATGACATAAATGTTACAAAGTAGATACTATTCCGCTGAGAGCTTCCATTCTTGTGGTTTTCTAGAAGTAAAGAGAAGAATGCTAATCGGACTGTATTTCTGCGAACTTACGTGCCGTCGTGTATAAATAAGACCCGTACAAAGAGGGACGACGCACTTCGTAACCTAAAATACGGAGGAGATATTAAAGTCAAAAGCTTCAATATTGAAAGTCGGAAAACGAATGATATTTTGAGTCTCCCGTTTTCATACCACCAACTTTCTTGTACTTCTCCTTTGCCGACAAAGAAATGAACTCATATTACATTTCTAATTAATAATTAATCATCTTGTCATGTTCCACTATACGTCGCTGGAATCTACAATCGTATTATAAACACAATTCATTTTGTTGGAGAATAATTATTTGAGTCTGCTTATTATATAAATTTAGTGTGAGATCAAATTCTAAAATCTAGATCACTAGAAAAGTTGCATGGGTTTGAATACCAGTAAAATTCAATATTATTTTAGACCTGGCATCAATAAAATCAAAACATACAAAAAAAGTTAGAGTTCAGTTCTCATAGCAATTATAAGTCCATAAATGCGGCATGATTTCGAACTCAGGAACACTTTCTTTCTGTTCATGTGTGACTAGAGGTTTACACGGCGAAACCACGCAGAAAACCAACTCAATTTTTCACTTTCTTCTTATTTGTGTGAATATTTCGGACCCGCTAAACGACAAACCAGAGGAACATGGCAGAAAACAGGCGTGTTTGCTTTCGTGAAATTGTTACAAGGAGAAAAAGCTAGCCCTAAGCAACTGAATTTTCAGTACGAGTCAATGAATTCTGAAAAAAGTACGAGAAAATTTTATACTGCAAATCATGAGTGTGAAGGAAAAATAACAGAGGACAGAAATATGTATTTCATCAGTTTGTTCCATAAAGTAACTTACAATGAAATTGTTTAATCTCTAATATCAGCCAATAGATGTCTCGAAATATATTTATTTAAATATTATATAAACCGTAAGACAGAGACAAAAAGAAGAAAGACAAAATAATATTAATGATAAATGTATTTTGATAATAAAATCGAGGTTGTTGTATTTAACGTTCTACGTGCTTTTATAATGCTCTCTCACACCAAAAATTAAAATGTTACTTAAAAATCTAAATTTTTACTTCCACAGATATGGGAACGACCGATCTGCGTATATGAGTTTAAAATATATAATAAACATATAAATATATGAAAATGCATACCGATCATCACTCTTAATCGTTTTGCAGGGTAAATGCAGTTAGATACACTACATTAGAGACATGCATAAATTACGTTTTACAAGTCTATTAATCCCACTGATATTGTAACTTGATAACATGAAGTATGTTTACACTTTCAGAGGCACGTTACTCAATTTTCAGCATATCATATGTAACAGGTTAGTGCAAGAAGTTAAAGAGCAGAACTAGCTAACTAACTAACTAACTTACTAACTAGGTAGTTTACGGAACCAGAAGGTACATTATCGAATTAACCAAAGAATATCATGAAGATTGGACTTGGAATATACTAATCTACAAAGTCCCAGGCTAGTTATGCTGTTACACAATGCGTACTTACGCAATTCCTTAAAACTCACACTTGATATGACGATATTCCATCGGTACTTACCTGAAATGAGAAAAGGATATAAATTAGAACACTTTTTGTAAAAAAAAAAATTGAACCACAGAGTTGCGGGAATACAAGAACTGAAGTCTGTTCAGACCGGCCCGCCACTAGATTCTGTGGTGAGCGTGATGAATCCAGTCCACGGAGCATGCATGGGTTGTAAAAAATGCAACAAGATTTCAGTCTGAAAACCTTAAAAAAAACAGACAACTTATGAGGCATAAGAATATACGGGAGGTTTATGTTACTCTCCTATATTCATTTGTCTTAAGTAAATGGGATGAGGAGATGTGTCCTGAGCATTTTACCCTCCTTTAATCGTCCTAATATTATATGTTGTACAGCACAAAATATTAATCTTCTCATTACGCTTCTTTTCCAGCCTTCCGTTAGGCTTCTTACATACAGTTATTATCATGAAGATTTCTGTCTTCTGGGTTGTTGCGCTGTATAGTCTGGGAGATGTTCACCAACGTTTCAGAGGTCATACTGCCTCCGTCATCAGGGCGATGAGTATGAAGATTTCTGTCTTCTGGGTTGTTGCGCTGTATAGTCTGGGAGATGTTCACCAACGTTTCAGAGGTCATACTGCCTCCGTCATCAGAGCGATTCAGACTACACAGCGCAACAACCCAGAAGACAGAAATCTTCAGGATAATATCTGTGAAAACCTCAAATCATACAGATATTATCCTGGGAGATTGTTTTCAAACACCCTCCATCTGTTATCTACGTAACATGAGCAGACCAACAGGATGTGAGGTTCTCAAGGCGCTACAACCCAGAAGCAAAACATATGTGTGAGTCAACCATTCTATTGGTATTGCTCTAACCAACCCAGCTCCGATTTTTATCGTATTCGTAAGGACTGAACGTAAGTGTTCACAAAACTTCCAACCTAATCACAATACTAATATGGAATCAAGAAACATTACGAGCATGAATGTGTGTTCCATTGAAGCAAGTCCTGTAACCTACAAAATTGGGATATAAATTTTGTACATGCAATTTTGATATCAATTGACCGTAATTTAATGTATTTTAACATTGTAAGAACATTTTCTTAGCATTTGAACAGTTTAATTGTGACGAAAATAAAATGAAATGGCAATTGCACTAGCCAAGAAGGACGTTTACAGATAAAATAAAAGTGTTACGTTTCGATGGTTCCACATATAAACCCATAAATAAGTCTTTGGTTCCAGTGAATACCAAAAATTGTATCTGTGGTGTAATATTAGACGCGAACATTGTGAGGATATCCTACACAGACTGATTAATAGCATTACCTTACTCCGCAGTATATCAAACAGACCATTGCACCGGATTTGTGTCCACATCACAGCCCCTCCCCCTCCCCTCCCTCCGGTCTGACTAGGATATGATTTCGGTGGGATTTGTGACGTAAAAGCTGTACATGTGTCGGCAACCTCGGGGCTATACCAGTATCCTTCCATAACTACAACCACGAGCAATATCTCAGTCATTAAATGAAATTAATAGAGCAGACAGTTACATCAAATAACGTGTTATTATATAGAATATCAAGCGTGGTTTCCTCCTTTCTCATATATTCTTTGATGTTGACAGTCTGATGAACTTCTGAAGTGGAAATATAGCAGCGCTACTGAAAAGGAATTGTGAAATCCTTTATAGAGAATTATTACACACGTGTTAAGATTACTTCCATTTCAAATGTACAGCGACATTCGAATTATTGTTACATCCGATGACAATATCATATATGAAAAAAAAACTACGATCACATATTGAACTGTGTAATTCAAGAAGCCTGGAAATATGTTTTCAGTACACTGGCAGATTACCCAAACTATGGAAACAACTGTTCCACTGGTATTCTTAAAGGTTACTTTGCGGATTTCGTGATAACGTCGAACGAAACTTCGTAGTGTTTCGTAATCTGGAATATTATTTCGGAATAAAATTGCATTCAAGACGAAATTACGAGGAGGTTAAATTCGGGGATGACTGCTGCCTGCCAAGGAGTTCAGAATATTTTGACTTCATCTACCCATTGTTTCGTATGGACGTGAGGCAGTCAGGAATGTGTGAAACTTGAGCACAGATTAAAGGGTGCTTGATACGAGATGCAGAGGAGAATGTCTGGACCTAAGAGGGACGAAGTTATAGGAAGATGATAAAAATTCATAGTGAGGAGCTCCATACTTTGTAGGTCTAGGTCTTCAACGATAACATCAAGCAGAACGAGATCAGCGGGACATGTACCACGCATGAGTTGATGAGAAATGTGCACAAAATTTCGGTTGGAAGGACTGAAGGGAAGAGACCACTCGGGAGACCTAAACATAGATGAGAAGATAATACTGCCATGGATATTTGGAAAATAGATTCAGAGTATGCGAAATGCGATCGTATAGCTCAGGATAGGGAAAGTTACGGAAATGAACCTTCGAGTTCCTCAAAGCCGACGGACTTCATTAGAGAGCGACTATCATTTCCGTGATGACGGAGGCAGTAGGAACCTCTGAAACGTCGAAAATTTCCACAAGGCTACACGGCACAACAATCAAGACGACAGCCATGTTCTTCCTTTAAGTTCACTCGTTATTTAAAAATGTGTATATCAAGCTGACATATCAGAATAATGGTGGAAATTTTGAAAGAAATTTTGGTTAACGGGATTAAAGGACCACTGCATCACCTCCCCAACTTCCACAGTTAAATGCTTTGCTATCAGAATAACCACAGCGCATTTTAAATTCACGGATATTAGATACATACACGAAACAGACCGTGACATAACTTTTTTTGTGAACAAGAGACGTGGCTTTATCATGCTTAATGTAATTCGAAAGCATTGTTCACAACAAAACCAGACATGTTACACAGGACAGCACTGACGCTGAAGAACGTAATGCATGCAGGAGACAGGGTAGAAAGGGGGGGGGGGGGACTCAGAGGGTTCGTAAAAACAGATCGGTCACTCCCAATGTTCAATCGCAATGAGATATGTCAAGTAGAGGCAATTCGTTAATGAGCGGGGTTTTCAGTGACTAGAATAGCAATGCTACGGATAACATCAGCGCGAGATTTTGAGAACGCTGACATGGAGAGGCGGGCGGGCGAGCGAGCGGACGGACGGACGGACGCTCGTTCATCACAGAGCACTGATTTGCATAGAATGTTACCACATATTGTATTAATGTAAATATGAAACGAATTTAAAGCTCTTTTGTTTGTTGCCGATAATAGTACCCAGTATTGTACACACCAATACATATTTATTGGCCACAGAAAATGTTTTTATCACTCCCAATGCCTCATAGTAGATTTAATACATAAAATACACTGGGCAAAATTGCTCTAAATAACTCAAAAGTATATTTGACAGATGTCAGATCAAAGTAGCGTAAAACTGTGGAGTAATTATCAAAACAAGAAACACTAAGAAACTCATTGATTTTAATACTTTCAGAAATTATAAAATACTGAAGACAGGAACCGCAGAACAAATGAAAATGTCGATGTTGCATTTCTCGGTTGCAACTACACACAGGCTCGTAGTCAGTCACCGCTGGAACACTCTGCCTCAATCCAGGGCTGAAGGTGGCCTGCTTTAAGCTATAGCAATTTTACCCCCGATACCGATTCAATAGTAGATTATGTGTATCGCGGGTCAGGTTCGGACGGAGTGGCGTAAATAAAAGTCCATGAACCTGCCCGGAATAGAACCCCGGCCATCAAACCCATACAGAATCGTTATTCTGACTGAGATTTGCTGGCTGGTGCAGCACCTTAAAATATCCGACGATCGGCATTTTCTACGCCCAACCAGATTCGTTATTCAAAATTATTTTAGTTAATTGTTTGTTTGTCATCAGTCTTTCGACTGTTTTGATGTGGTCCTCCATTTTCTCCTATCTTGCGCCAATCTCTTTATTTCCACGTATTTTTACAGCCCACATCCTCAAAAATCTGCGTCACATATTCCAATCATTGTCTCCCCCTACAATTCTTCCCTTCAACTGTTCCTTCCATTACGAAATTAACCAATCCTGGGTGCCTCAGAATGTGTCCCACCATCCTATCTCTTTTTCTCGTAAGATTTTTCCATAGACTTCTTCCTTCGCCTATCCCGTCTAAGACCAGCTCATTTCGTACTTTATCATATCATTCGTAAAATAAATGAGCAACTTCTTACCGCTGAGACAACCGGTAACAAAAGTTTACGTCGCAATGGCACAAAAAGTTATTTCTTCCATACTTCTTTATATAGTTCAGATAAAGATTAGGACAACATTATTGCTGGATATTTCCTAATAATTTTCTCTGTATGTCGAATTATTTTACGTAATCCAAAGGGAATTTTCAACATTTTATACCACATATTATACACGTTGTTGCGAGACAGAACATGTCTTCAAGTTGTTATACTAAGTTGTGGGAAGTGCTTAGTTCAGCCCTAAAGGGGTGTAACAAAACTGCGGACAGATACACAGGAAGGCACTTGGAAGAGCAGCAGTGGTCAGGACGACGTAACAAAGTGTCGGGCTTCGTGAAGCGCTCCTCCACTCAAGACGTAAGGACAGAGCACTCAAAGAAAGTGTTGTCTGTCCTCTGCGACAACGTTAGTCACATGGCCAGTGGCGTGCAGGCTTAGGAAATTCATAGCCTGCATTTTACTGCTGCTGAAGTTTAAGAATTATATACTGTACTGTTACACTGTCGATGTACGAGAACAACTGATCCCATGAAGAATCTATCTTGAGATTCTGACAGTCTCTCATCTGGGTAGGAAATTTCTCGTCTGCTACGGGACTAGAAGCTTCATAACCTTGTTCATAACAGCCGTCACTGAAGCCTATCCTGGGTGAATCAAGCCCATTTCATACCCTTACATGCTACGTCATCAATTGTAATATTTCTCTAGTTTGTGCCTCCAGATCACCCAAGTGACCGATTCGCTTCAGATTTTTTCAGCACCCGTGCTAAATAGTTCCTTTCTCGTAATCCGCGACTTGATAGCTCCAGCTAATAATGAGTGGTGAAGAATACAAATTCTGAAATTCCGCCTCTGTAGGAAAATTCCTTCACCTTCATGTTACCGACTATATCTGAAGTAAAAAAATTCTACTCAGCATTTTGTATATTTTAAACTGTTTTAGTCAAAGTACATAAAACACGTAAATGTGGTAATCGAGCACTGAAACATACGTGTCTATTCGCATGTGAGTTTTAAGTCTAATACCTCGCAACAAACCCCCCCCCCTCCCAATGACCGCTACACATATCCTTTCCTAATAATAATAATAATTGTATAATTTTACTCTTGGTATTTACTTGTATTTGAACAAGTCGATTTAAAAAGAGAAAATATGGAAAAGGAATTTTAACACGAAATCCAGCAAAGTCTTCCTGAAGAAGTACGACGAATTCCAGGCATAGACGCAAACTTTAATCATCTCACAGCAATCCAGTTGTTCCGATACGCCAGCTGACGTCACTCGTATCTGTCAGGCTGTCAATCTGCCGGAATCCTGACATTCTATCAGTTTACTGTCAGTCACACTCTTAGAACATGATGAGTTAAATCAATTTCTAAATTTCCTAAACTAGCTTTCCATGTTTCAGTGTCAAACTAGTATTTACTCAGATAACTAATGATTTACAAGAAATGGATGAAATTTCAACAATACGGAAATAAGCACTCCACGCCCTGCCACAACTAATATGCGTTGGTTCCTGGGTTTTATGTGCATTCGTAACGGGATATGCATTTCACACATTCATATGGTGTCAGTATGTTCCCCAGACCTTAGGAATCTACCCTCAGGTTCATCCAAATCCATTCCATTCAATACCGTTTCATAGATAAACCAGTCATTTGCAAGATCACAGTAGTTTCTTTATGGTGATTCAGCCATATTTTTAGTAATAAAATAACATGCCCAGACCAGTTCTGTGGCCCAACCAGCTACAGGTTACCAACATTTTCCCCAAGTTTTAAAGAAGCTGGGGCGTGAAGCTGACCACTCACCTGCATCGAGTGCCAAGGCTACGAATTATTATGGCCATTCCCCGTAAATCTCCACGACAAGATACTAAATAGAGCACCAGGGACTTTACCCAAATCTTTACAGTGCAGTTCATAACATGTGATTTTATGTGTCATCATCTCAAATATTGTTACACAGTGCAAAATACACATAAAGTAAAAAAGGAAAGAAAACTCCCACATGAAAATTGTATCTGCAAAGAGGAAAAAAGAAAAGAATTACTTTTCACTACAATGACAGCAACACTTCGAGTAGAGAGCATGATAATGATGATGATGATAGAAAAAATATCCCAGGGAACAAAACGTCCATTACAATGATTCTGTTAACAATAAACAACCTGTAGGTACACAGTAAAAGCAATTACACGGTTCCGGCAAAACTGAGAATAATGTAGAAAATAAACACAGATTAATTTGATTTCTGATTGATCAGTAAACTCAGTCATAGCTTTGTCATAGCAGTAATAATTAAAGGTCGTGACCAAAAACGTTCACAAAAAAATATATATATAATATTGCAGACTCGTGCAGTTACGTTTATCCTGTAAACAAACACACGGTCATTTGTATATGTGTGTGCGTTTCAGCGTCATAATCGGCTTCACTCATTATACAGCCTTATTTAGGAGAGGCACTTCCCCATATTCGCGGTCGAACTGCCAACAACAGAGTACCACAGGCATTCTTTGGAGACTATAAGTGATACTTATAAACTGTTTAAAACTTTGAAGACATAGAAGAATAACAGCCCTTACATCTTACATAATCCATTCATGAATTGTCTGTCTGACTCCATGGAGCAGAGGCCTTGTTGAGAAGCCAATCGATGCTCAGATACTCAAGAAATGTTCTCGAAGGATTTGAGGTTCTCATGGCGGTAAGTACGAAGTGACGCCCTCCTGGGTTGTATTACCAGTGTAGTCTGCCAACGTTTCAGAGGTCCTTGCCACCCTCATCATCAGGGCGATGAGCAAGTCGCCCAGATGATGGAAGCACCAACGGCCCCAAAAACGATGGATATTAATTCTCTTAAGGTGTCATAATCGTAAACGTTTTCAAAGAATCTTCCCTCCTGAGACATATCGGAAATACTGAAGCATTTGTGCCAACCAAAGGGGATTCAACGAGGTTAAAACCTCATTTCTAGGCAAGACGAGAGTGGGAAGGATTAAAGTAGGTATAAATTAATAGCAGCGTCCATGCGGAAGTTACGTCACGACTCGGCACGCCACCAGTGCACTGCCCCCGAGCTTGCATCGCCAGTACCGCACTTCTGCATTAACGAGTTTAGCAGATAATCCAGTCTTAGGCTACTGTTAATTTGCGTAAGACTACGTTTTGAAGCGGTAACCGTTGGGGGCTGTAGTACTCGGAATAGAGGGATCAAATGGAGGCAGATAAAAGACAGGGGTAGACACGTCATAGCATAACCTGATCAAAAAACTTTACGTCTATATTTAAAATTCACATATTTGTTTACGCTTATAATTTCCAAACCAAAGTCATTATGAGCATGGTCCTTTATTTAAAAAATATTTTAATAACTAATTTCATACAGGAAAGACCTTGAGAAACTAACAATCGCCATTAAGTCCAGAAGGCCCCACGGCTTGAAAGCGAAGCCCCAATTTCATTACAGGGCTTACAGCAGTCCGTCAATGAAATTTATACTGAATCAGATTACTCAAGTTCATGAGTTTCGAAATGCATGTCAATATATTTAGTATTATGCATCTTACAAGAGCGATATCACCCTTTAAAGTTTCCGACTAGGATTTTGTTCGTATTTATCATCTATTCCACGCGTACTACACGACTTCGTCTCATCTCCATCGAATCGATTACCTAACAATATCTGATGAAGAGAAGATATTACTAAGTTTCTTGTCACAAACTTTTCCTTACCTTCCTAATACTTGTTCCCCATTTGGTCGAAATATTCCCTACATCAACGTGTTTTCAAACACTCTTACCTGTACTCTTTCATTTGGGCAAGAGACCAAATTTCACACACACAAAACAACAGGTAAATTTACGGCTATGTTTTAATCTATGCACCTTAAATAAAAGTATGCTTATTTAAAGGTATTAAGTTTTGACCGAGAGTCTTGGCTATAAACAGAGCTGAGTCATAATATTAATAGTGAAAATTCTATTTGATAACGCAGTTTATTCTCTGAAATTCTGACAGGACATTTTTTATTTCTCAATTACACCACGTGAACGGACAGTTTTGATTGTTTCACTAAACTAAGTTTAATTTATCTGGTTAAAATATAATGTAGTGAGAAATTCAGTGTAAACCATACTATATTTACTCAAATTTTATTCCGTAGCAGATTTATATGCTTTTATTATAAATAAGCCTTATTATATCTTATAAATTAACAACCGCATATTCTACAGATCACGTCGTCCGCTCGGTACTGTTTCATTTCAGCCTCTAAAAGTGCTTAAATGCCATAAGAAATATTTCTACTCCTATCAGGTTAATTTTATAGCGTACGTGTTGACTATGTCCCCTAGAAACACTGAACAAATAAACTAAATTCCATTATACGTGACGTAAACATCATACTTCCATACATCTGCATCTTACAAATTCCTTACATAAATAACACCACGTCACGTAAATTTATGAGGTGGGAGACACACAGGCATTCCTAAATATAGTTTAGTAGATTTCTATTGTTAACAGACCTTCGACAAATACAACAACTTTTAATGAAGTTATTTCTATATAATATAAAATAACATGGCTCCCACGTGAAATCGATACTTAATTTTCAGTATGAATTAATGGAAGATGCGTGTGAAGATAGATGATAAATATTCCCTTAACTTAAATACGACATATTCATGCAGAAACAGCAACGATACGAAAATTTAAATATATTTTCGTCAAATTTAACGTAACCACAATCAGAATTAGAGGCGGTTTTTGGATATAAAGGTATCACCAAATTGCATAGGTATTTATGTTTCTTTCTAGCCCTCATTTTACATATAGAAAAATTTAAAGATAATTATTGTAACAAGAAATGAGTACAAAATTTTGGTCGAAAAGCCTGAAATGAAAAGACCACTCGCAAGACCTGGATGTAGATGCATGCACAATGTTAAAATTTATCTTAGGGAAACAGAGTTTGCGTCTGTGAGCTGGATTCCAGTGGCTAGCTGCTGTAAATAAGTTGATAACCTTCGGATTTCATAATAAGGCAGAGAATTTCTTCCCTAGCTGAGCGTACTATAAATTCCTAAGATGGATTATCCTCCATGGAGTTAGTTAGTCGTTGCTTGTCTTCATTTAAAATTAAGTATGTATCCTGTAAATTCTGAAATATTACAACCGCAAATGTCACAAATTTAACAAATTATTTTCTTTTACAATATTAAATTGGCATTACACTAATAACGGCTCAGACCTGCTCATTAATCTACTTACGCAGCCACATGCGACATGGGTCGTAGCCTGGACACCACTGCGCTGAGGAGGAGAATGAGAGGGGTTTTGCCACACCGCGGGGTAACAAGGCAAACGCACTGTGCCCCCCTCTCGTGTAACTTTAATTAACTAAAGCCTAAAGGAGAGCAGAAGAGGTTTCTGAAGACAGAGAGGAAGAAACCCGGAATCTCGATGGAAAGGGAGAGAAAATGTGTGTGTATGTACAGAAAATCGTTTGTAAAGCTTTCTGAAAGGGGGATTTCTCTCCGTGCTTTGTACGCAGTTATATGTTCAGGAACATGGTTCACGTGTGCTGAAAGTTCTCCACCGCAAAGACACCAGCGTTCACTGCAGGTTATATGTACATGCCAGAGTATCTGCAAAACTTCGAACAATTAACTTCGATTACCATATTTCACAAATACAGAAGCACACGTTTCAAGTGACGTTACTACTTTCACTTTCAATAACTTTCACTTCGTACCACAAATAAACTGATGCCCATAACGTCGACTTGGCTTAGCTCCTTCGCCGTAACTTCTGACCAAAGATGAGATGCTCCTTCAAAAATACTTCAATTCCGCTTACAAACCCAAGTTTGCCTTCTGCTCCTTCAATACAACACAAACGTAAACGAACTTGTGCCTCCAATTTAATTAAAAGCACATAGTTTGTTATAGCTTCCGGTAAATGTTACGTCATGAAGTTTCCTTGTTTCATTTTAATTTAAAACCTTTTGACATTTCGACTTTCTGTTCATGTTTCCGTATGAGTTGATGTGCTCCATTGTCATGTGAAAACTCCCTAAAGGCGACAAAACATCTCTAAATTAAAATTAAATAATACAATAAAGGAGCCTGTACTGGAAGCCCCACTAAATTATACTCACTAACTGCTAAAAGCCTCCCCCCAATTACAAAAATAAAGAGTTTTACATCTTCGAATTTACTATTAGGACTAGCGCGCACGAGCGATTTTTCTGCCGCTGCGGTAAAACTACCGCAACCGCGTATTCATGTTGCCTGTGCACACGGACGGTGAAATAAACGCGTTTGCGTTTTCTTTTCAGTTGGGAGCTGGATTTTGTGCAGACAGTTGGCGTGTGCTCTAGGCTGATAAGTCGAGGTATGGATTTTGTTGAGACTGTCGCTGTGTGGGATTTTTGCTAGGAGCAGGGCAAAGAGGGATTCGAAACCGCTTTCCGAGAAATGCATCACATGTTCACCGTTTCAGAGCACATGAGCACTGATCGTTACTAATAAAATTAAAATGCTAAATGCTACAAAACGAAATTAACAGCGCACAGAGAGACAGGGGTCCAATAATTACATTACACGTGGGTATATCTCCTGTCTGCAGACTACGAAGGTTTTTGCATAATATCCTTGAACATGGTTATGACATTGTCCGCAATAACAGAACTTAATTACTTTCAATACTGAAATTTAGATAATGCAGTGAAACAGTATTTTTTTTTCAGAACAACATATATGATACAGCAATGCACAAAGCTTCCCTGTGTTTACAATCAAAACATAGCGCAGAAACAGACGTTTTTATATATTCAACGGCCTTTCTTGTCTTAATTTTTACATGGGCAAAGACGTTGTAAGGAGCTTACCTTGAACATTTGTGTGTCTGAAATGAAATGAGTGTCGTATTCACTTTAAAGTCTGCTATAAATGCTTTGAAGAAGGACGCTACAGAGAAGAAAAGAAACAAACATTCTGGAATACAGAAGGCACAAATGCAGCCTTTATTCTCTGCTGTAATTCCAGTATTCAGAAGTGGAACTAACTAAAGTTTGTAAATTGGAAGGTTGCGAATGCAGTAGGCCTACACACCATTCAAAAGGTGTTAGTGAAACTGCGTGTCATGTACAAGTTCATTTATAGAACAAGCTGTAAAAGTAACACAAAGCAAGAGCTACTTATGATATTTTTATTAGTGACGGAACTAATGCGGAGTGCAATGGTTCGCTATTTTGCTTCTTACTGAAGAGACACAATATACTATCCCCAAGAAATTTGAAACATTTTTTTGTCTTCAAATTTTACAATTACTTTTTCATACCTTTCTGTCCAGAGTTTCACTCGCTTATACGCGTACGCTTCGAGCATGAATAAATTGTTTAACTCTTCCGCGTATTTTACATTTATTATTACAATCATAAAGCAGTTACTATATGCGCTGTTCTCCGACAAATACTGATATTCATACAAAGCCTTTGTTTTATTTTAAAACCCAAATTAAAACTCTCATTGTGGCCTTTTGCGTTTAAACTTCAAATTTAATACAATGGGATGTGTTGAACACTTACGTCGGCTTTAGTCATTTGCCTAAACCACATGCAGCCATACTAATTATAAACAAAGGAAATGATAATTAACAAAAATATTCATAAATATGTAAGAAGCTCTAGGTTAGAAAGAACAGAAATGCGCCTTTTCCCCGAAGTTTCGTAATTCTAATTGTTAACTTACTAGTTACAGATAAATGTAATTTATATTAATACTCCTTAGAGCAGTTTCTTGCCAATGGAGAGAAAGAAGCACGGAAAGAATTCAGAAAGTAAACATCTTCTAACCCCTTGACCAAGAACTGGAGTGAGAACTACTTATTTGTTGTTTATTTAACCACGCTGTCGGTATCTCAGACTACACAGCATCTAATGATAGGACGGCTAAACCATAAGAACTTAAGAAGTATGTAGAAGCAAAGGTCGTGGCCTATCCTAATGTAGGGACTACAATCCCACCATTTGCCTGCAGGAACTGAGAAAATCAAGTCATTTTCGAAATAGGCTTTTTCGCAAAACCCCTAACCCGACGCCAACTGGCCTACGACGTCTACCATACGGCGAGTTCTTGTATAATACGGCCTCCGGGGTGAGTAGCTAGCAGCCAGCTAAAAAAAAAGTTCTTAAATAAATTGTAATGCAAGTAACTACTGCCCACGAGAAATTACTCTTCAAATAGGAATCTGATTAAACATTACATATACAGTTGCAATATGCATTAATTTCTCACTACACTCAATATTTAGCAAGAGAACGGTTTCAGGTAAACCTGAAACTAAATTCATACAGATGGTGTGGAAGGATACAGCCTCATCCAACGTTTTGTATATCAGACAGCGAATAATTTTAATCTGCGTAAATCGTTCTCGTACTCCGAAAGTATACTAATTAAGTTTCAAGCCACGCCTTTAAAGATAAGTACGGACTGCCAGTAAATCCCCCTAAGTAACGCACATAACACGTTTTAAATACACACGAGGCAAATTCATTGTTAAGCCCAAGACAGAAATGAGTCCATTTTCATATTTAAAAATTTAATTATCTTGTGGAAAAAAAGAGTTGTAGTTGCTATAGTAGTTAAATGTGTAAGAATACATGAAGGAAATATTTTATTACTGGATAAATAATGGAGGCAATTACATTAGATTGGCCTTTTCCTTACTTTACTGCCTCCGTTTCTGGAGTCAGTGCTTCCAATGTCTCTTCTAAACTATTTAAAATATGGCAATCAATTCTCAGATCGAGTCCTTCAACAAATACAACATGTGATTTAATAAATACAACAAAGAGTACGTACAGCAATTTCTATCTGCTAATGTCAGTTCTATGAAGCGGTGTGACAAAATGTGTGAATGTTAATGTGGTTAGTTTTTTTAGAAATCTTATTACAAAATTATTCTTTTTGCAAATTCTGAGTTTGTGAAACAAATGCCTTCTTACTTAGCTCACAGACGAGCTTTTAATACAAAAGACAAATAATAATGTTCTTCATACAGATTCGGGAGATCTGTACAACCTAAGTCCTCATTTAACTGGATAACGGAGGAAGGTTAGACGCGATTATAATCGATTTTTCGAAGGCCTTCGATTTAGTTCCTCACGATCGGCTGCTTACGAAAATCGCGGCATCGGGAGTGGACTCGAGGGTAGTCGCATGGGTAAGGGAATTCCTTTTAGGCCGAACGCAGAGAGTTAGAGTAGGAGGGCAATTATCAGAGAATTACATTTTAAATTATAGAAGTTGTATTTCAAACCGTATCAGATCATTTATTTAGTTGACTTCTACATGCAGAAGATTGTAACATTGAGATTTTGCAGTTTGCTACTTCAAGATAACTAAATCTATTAGCGCTGGTCTTGTGCTGTGAAATACCTCCTCTTGTAGCTATGATTTATTCCTTCTTTACAGTTTCTGATAATTTATAATTAAATTTATTATTCCATTTTCATTTAATATTATACAACTATTTTCTTTTATGTTTATTGTACATTTTTATAATTCATAATTCTGTTATAAGCTAAATTTTCATTAACGTTAAGACATTTTCGTCTCTAAAATTATTCCTTCTTCTTTTTCTTTGTCTACACGGGATCTGTAATACCTTCTTCCCCTGAAATTTTAATTTACTTTACAGTTTATAACAAGTAAAAATGAAAAACAAGTTCCAAGTAGAACACAACTGCCTAAATTTTACTATTAATGAACACTTTTCTAGTATTTTGCTTTAACCGATTCTAGCCTGAATTTATATAAGTTAACCTTCTTCTGTTGGTGTATTTTCATAGTAATGTATAAATTTCTTTGCTTAAAAGACTTTCGTGTTAGCTTCAGTTTAAATATTCATACAAACTCTTTCGCTGATCTCCCCACATTCCAAATATATCCATATCACTAATTAGATTATGCAGTGTATAGAGTAGACAGGGTTAAAGTTAACTATAATTACTAGCTTGTCGATAATCTGTTTCTCAAATTAAATTTTCCTACACGAATAACAGTTTTATTACATAGTAATTTCTGATAGCCGCAATATTTCTGGAATCACAGAATTAGTAATGGTTTCTCTTCTAGTGTGTGTGGAACTGAAATTCAAAGTCAGAATTCATGAATTCACAAGAACTACAAGACATGATGTTGATATTAAAATCACCAGACGATCATAACCATTAAATGTAAAATTAGGTCTTGTTGTACAGCCTCCATGTCTGTGAAGTCGAGGAAGCCATGCGCGTCACTCATTGAGACAAAGCGGCTTTATCATCTAAGATAAACACATGTTTCTGTGCTATATATCACATTCTCATCACTTACCCTCTTCTTCAACTTTTCCTTAACGAAGGGTTTGAACATTTGCCATACCATGTTGAACAGGAATGGTTGATTAACAATGTGAACCTCCTTCAGTCTTAATGGCATTGCTTCCTGGAAAATATTGACACACATTCTTAGTTATTAACCATTTCAAGCCGAAGCTCGTATAAATAATATTTAAGAAGTCGGTCCGTACCGATAAGAAAACACAACAGTTCACCATTGCAAGAAACATCTTGCTGACACTGTTTAAAGAAATAATCGCTGTTTACAAAATGAAAATTTATTGATTATTGAAGAGGGTGGGACATATGGTTACCATTGGGCTTTAAAGGATTAAAAAATTATTTTCTAGCGAACCATTCTTTAAGTTTTTTTGTTCTGTCTCATTGTTCTGTTGTTTCTTATTGTTTTTGTTGTCTTATGTTTTGTTGTGTCTTATTGTAGGACCACTGCCACCGGGTAAAAACCCATTTGCAGTCAAATAAATAATAATAATAATAAAAAAAATTAATTTTGCTACGGGCTGTATTAGACATTCAATTTCGCTCTTTCTGAACCATGGATAAATACACCACTTTTCAGGTCGGAAATGGTGTGTGCAGAATGGGAAACGAACTGCCGCGTTCGCACACATTGCAACACATTTACCAGCTGAAATATCGATTAAAATCGACTCCCCTTTCAGTCTTTTTTTTATAGAATGGGCAACGTTAGGAGAAAAAATATGCACACGGTCGTTTAAAAGTGGTTCCTTGTGACTGGTTCACTGCACGTGCGCCACATTAAACGTCGCCTGAGATTGAAATTTCGCTCCACAGGCATTCACGCCGTGTTACGCTTCCTGAAGGAAATTTGTTTCACACAGATGTTATCTACAGGGCGAGGGCTGCACGTATTCCTACAGCAAACTTCAATATTTTTTATACTTTTACCCCCTCCCCATCTTTTCTACATCCACATTTTATAAACGTTAACAAAGCTTCTACTGCGTCCAAAGCGAGGTGTGACTAACTTGGTCTCAAGTTAATCCAATGGTTACTCCCTTACTTTAAGACAATGAACCGATTTATGGGATTTTTATTTTTAGTGTTCTGTCTGAGGACAGGTCCATATGAACAGGATCCTTCCATCCTTTTCTCGGACTGGGACCTGTTCATATACGTTCTTGGCAGATGATCCAGAAGTGGTTTGCCATTGCCTTCTTCTGTGTGTGAGTGGAGTAATTGTTGGGATGCCACGGAGAAACCGGGGAAGCCCCCGGAGGAAAACTCCATGTTGCCTAGACCACGGCCTTGCCCAACACAAGTTATAAATTCGGGCACCGCCGGGAATCGAACCCGAGACCCCAGGATTACAAGGCCAGCGTTCTAACCGCTAGACCACCGTGGCACCTTTTATGGGATTATCTGGTGATATTTCAGACGTGGTCGAATAAACAAATAAAAACTTAGGAGTCGTGTTTTGGGAAGAGGGTGTGGTCTATTTTAAGGTTCCGAGAATTTTCGACGAACGGCTAATAAATGTGATAACACAAGAGTCCTCTCACTGCTGTGGCAATTCTCTGAAGCAAATGCTGCAACAAAAAAAAAACAAGTCAGTCATTTTCGGAAAGTAATATTTTACCTTCTGTTTGGATCAGTTCTGATTGAAATTGGTCAATAACTAGCGATGGAACACATTCGTTTTTACAGTAATTTTAACTTCAACAAAACTAGGCTCACATAGCACTGGCTCAGACGTCTATCATAATTCATACAATCTATATTTAATATGTCTGAATTAATTTTGTACCTATTCAAAATATTATAACAATTTTAACATAGAATACAATTTATATTTTTTCGTGCTTTGTGTAGGCTTGTTGCCCTTTTTCACTAATTTCTGTCCCTATAGAATTAATTACTTTTGTTCTTATCGTGTCGCTCAAGCTCATTAACTCTGTCTTCCAGGTATCAGTACTGTATTACTTTCTTCAGTTCTTTAAAGTTTTAATAATTTCACATCTTTCGTTAACCAGATTTTGATTTTACTCAGTTTCTGTAACCATCACAACATGGTCTTCCTCTTCGATATACAAATATTCATCGCATTTCGCCACACCACTGTCACACTGCCTTGTTCCTAAGAGCCTAGACCCTCTTTGGGTGTCATTGTGATATTCTTGCTAACAATTTACTAAGCTGTATTAATGGTCACATTATCACCAGAAGTTTCCAGTGCTAAAAACCTATTTCAGATTTTAACCCGATACTATTCTTTAATTTCAACGCTAATTAGCTACTTTCGGTTAAAGGTTTCCGTAATAAAACTTTTCTGTTACTTGTTTACCTACTGAAAACTTCCTCCAAACTTTTAAACCCGGTAGAGTGGTCAGCACTAGAACCTTCAAGGAGAGAGAAACACACACTGGATATAACGATTCTTTTGTTAAATCTGTCAAAATGAAAG
This sequence comes from Zootermopsis nevadensis, assembly GCF_000696155.1. Next base: position 539,179 of record NW_019060426.1, read on the forward strand.
CTTAAGAAATTTTCACGTCCGCCATATATTACGTTATACTAAAATGTTCAGTTAAAAAACGTTGAATATTTTTGAACGAGCTATTACCATACAAAATGGCATGAACCTATATTAAGTGGAGCTATTGCCACTCAAACCTCTACAGTTCGCTCGTTCGCCATGTTGTTATTACCGATTATAAGAAATTAAATTAACGAGGTCGTTGTGGCCTCCAAGAACACAGTGTTCATACCAGGTTACGTAAAAAGTAGCAAAGGGACACACAAACACAGACCTGGCTTCTTTCGTTAAGAAATGAAAGTAGTTTAAAAACATGGCGTAAAAGTGTGAAGTAGATTCAAGAGTTTGCAGACAATGTCAAGTGGCGTGCTCTTGTGAACATGGTAATTTATCTTCTGGATCCATAAAGAATGGAAAATTTTTTGTCCAGCTGAGCGGCAATCTTTTTAAGGGAACTGTGCTCAGTGGAGTTGGTTCGTTAGTTGTTCGGTTAGTAATTCACTTGTGGAGGCCTAAGTATGGTTTGTGTGCGTCTCACACCTCGATGTGAGAAGCCATAATTCCTCTTTGCATCAACGGTATCTGTAACCGGAAACTTCCATCTCGCGCGAGTCACTTTTGGCTACTAACCGCTGGAGTTCTCTTTGCTTTGGTGATACTGATCTCAAGTTAGTCAAGCTGTAGGCACAGGCCCTCGTCACCTTCTTCTCAAGAGCATCTTTCTCTGGTCTTCGCGCTTTCAGGGTGGACCACCCATGATCACGAAGATAGTCGCTTCTAACTCACGCGCCCTGAAAAGTTGTTGATGAACTCTCCTGCCGCTACACAGCTACGTGGATGGACCACCCAGATCACGCAGTCTCCAGCTACTGATATCAATTAAATCGGTGAGCAGCTAAAATTTTTAAAGTGTTTGTACTAATCAGTCATAATGATTCACAAATTCAACTGAACCCATCTGTTTTTGCATCTGATTGGCCTGGTTTACGGATTACTGTTTTATTGTTATTACCTCGGAATATTTAAGACTGCCCTGATGACGGAGGTAGTATGACCTCTGAAACGTTGGTAAACATCTACCATACTACACGGCGCAAGAACACAGAAGACAGAAATCTTCATACTCACCGCTGTGAAAACCTCAAATCTTACATATACAGTTTACCGCAACTTTTAAAACGGGCACCCATTTCTCGCCCAACATGTAGTCTACACCTACAGATCCATCGCCAAGTTTTGACCGAAGTCCAACTGGTGGGAAGGTCTGTATTTAAACCACCTATCTGACCGCGTATGATATTAATGCGCTAATTATCAGACCACCATGCTTGGAGACAGAGACGTAGTTAAACGTGTCACTGTGTGATTCATTCCCTGTCAGAACCATGGGATGCTTTCGTCGCTTTAAGTATTGTAAAAGCAGAGAGCTGTGGTCCTATGAGGGCGATAGAGTCATCTGTTTCCCCTTCTCAGTTTGCTCTCTCTTGCCTGTCAAGTGTCTACAAGACCGGACGTCAGTCTGATCTCCCAAATCTTCTGTCTTCCTTTGAGAGTGTTCCAAGAGGCAATGGCTACTTGCGCCTTAGCTGCGTTTTTCTCAGACCACATCCAAAGCCCGACTTCTGCATTCATCTATCATCCGCCCCCAGCATTACGAAAGCCTCACAACATTATTTCACAGTTTAAAAGCTGTCAAAAAAGTTAAACAGCAAGAAAATTGCCACACTAAATCAGCATTCAAATAACGTTTCAATATTAAAAATTGTGTTCCGTTAAGTATTATCGTAGAATCGTCGTTAAAACGCGACGTCTTCATTTATGATTATTTTATACAAACTTTCATAAACTTCTAATCCGCACTTCTACACGGCATTCTTCTTTTTTACACGCATGCGTATGTCTGCTCTGCAGGATCCATAATCGTGTTTACGGTTAACCAGATAAAATAGCAATTTTATTCCATTCTTCAAACTATAATTAGGCTTTGTACACAGAGAACCGTTACTAAAGCTAGCGTAGCAGTTATAACCATCTATTTCAGAAAATGTAAAACATTTATCTCAAACAATGTTTTGTTGCTTTGAAATACTCCAGTTCATCATTCATATTTACCCTTTCACTCGAAGCTAAACAACCTCTCGGAAGCCTTTATTTACTACTATAAATATAAACTTAAATCTCAATACTGTAATTATTCGTGTTTTTTCCGTCTAATCACAATTGTATATAATTAAAATTATACATAAGATATTAAAATATCATTTACATATTTGGTACAACTTTTTACATTCGCACATTCACCCACAGATATAAAGAACATATAGCAGCTATAAAACACAACAAAGACAATTCTGCATACGCCAAACATATTCTGAATACCGGACACGCATACAACACAATAACAGGAACAAGGGATATTTTAAAAATAGTACAAAATAAAAGACATAGAGATACAATAGAAAAATATTATATACAACAAACATTTAAACAAAACCTTTGCCTAAACGATAATAACATATACCTTAATAACCCCATCTTCAATGTCCTTCAGACACTCGACCCCAATCTCAACAACCACCTTTCACCTACTCTCTCTATAAGTGATCAGTATTGATCCAGTTCTCCTCGGATACGTTAGTACTTCTGAATACCTTCAAGACATATCTACGCTCTTCCTCGGTATGTTCATTTTTACATTTTACCTTCCATTTTTATTTATTTTTACCTTATTACATTTTGTCTTCTATACTCGTTCTTTCAAGTTCAGTAATAATTAAAAATATTTTAAATTATTTACGTTACAGGCCAATGTTAAACCACTATCACTTCAAAATATACCCTCACTCCAATGAATTTGGAAGTAAACATCATCAGAAGTTACACAACAACAGTAATTAAGTTTTAGTTTATAAGACTATAATTTTTAACTTTTAACTTTACACCTGAAGATGGTTCAATGTAACCGAAACATGTAAAAAAAAGTAAAAAGTTGTACCAAATATGTAAATGATATTTTAATATCTTATGTATAATTGTAATTATATACAATTGTGATTAGACGGAAAAAACACGAATAATTAAATTTTAATTCACAATATGACGCAATTATATCAACTTCTCAATACTGTGTTTAACAATACGCAGATTTATATATTCTACGAGTTAAATAACCGTTATATACAGCGAGTCCAGATTAAATGTATTTCAGCGGGAAAATTTCCAGGGACGTTCAAGCGATAATGGAGTCACTAGCACTCAAAAAACTCTGGAAACATCTCGTTTTCTCTGTGATGTAAACACGACAGCATGGCCGTAATCCTTAGCGCTGATAATATAAGGGGTTCAGCGCCGTAAAAACTAAAAACACATTATTTGCAAAAAAATCGACTTTACATTTATCAGTATTTTGTCACATAACCAAGTTAGCCTATGACTCCAGGCTTACGGGACAATCCATATAGCCTACGTTGTAAGAAAGAGCTGTCTAATCCATCAGAATAATCTCAGACGTTCTGCCGTAAACATATTTTATTCACACATTCTACTACAAAACTATGATTTAATAGTTGTATTCCAGTGAATGAAATACTCCAAATTGAGTGAATGTACTTCACAAAGTGTCATTTGCTATTCTGTGCACGCGAATGGTCTTGATGTATATTTATTGCAGACAAAAATCTATATTTCCGAATTAGAATGCAAATAATGTACTTCAAACCCAAGGGGGAGGGGAGGCGAAATTAATGACTGAATTCGATTCACATTTCGACAATGCGATCTGTTGTTACAAACCTAATCACGCCACAATCGTATTTTATTCCAATTTCGCACACATCATTAGTCTTTAAATTCATTTATTGCTTCCGAAAATGAATTATTTGCGACACAAATAGATTTACCTAACCAACAGGCAACTCTTTCTTTGCCAATGTTGTTGTAAAGGAAATCAACTGAATTGCCAATGTACTTAAAAACGCAAAAGAGTTCAAACGAAATTAGTAATCGAAGTAAATTCGGGAATTAACAGTGACCAGCACTGTTGAAAGCCTATATATTATGCATATAACGACAAATAATTTCCATTATATTCTGTTAAACGTTTACGATGTCGCAAAAAATTACAAATAACAGTTGCAGATGATGGCTGTCTTCTGGATTGTTGCGCCGTGTACTCTGGTAGAAGTTTACCGACCTCTGGAACGTGCTAAACTTCTTCCGGACTACACGGCACTACAACCCAGAAGACAGCAATCTCTAATTTTTTCTGACTTTCTAACAGTTTCAATGGGAGAGAAACTGTCTTCTTTGGTACCTACCGGTGGCAGAGAGTGCTGTTTGTCACAGTCTTCATTTCGCAGCCTGCAGGTGGTTTGGAAGGGCTCTCGGAATGTCTGATTCTCCTGGTGACACATGGGGTTTTACATTAGCATCGCCCTTACACTTGATATAGAAGTCGGTCTATTGTGTGCCTGTGTACAGCATCAACTGGGGAAGCGAGATCCCACACACGACGATATTTTAAGAACCACATCATGACTAGCTCTGTCTCCGTAGTGGGAACTGTTCCAAGTTCAACACTGTCAGTGTCACTGCTTGCCAAAGCGCTAACTGATCTATTCATTACACGTCCAATGAAACAAAACGTGCAGTGTGAAAAATCTGACTCTAGATGTTTTATCGACACTGCCATATAATTTGTCTACCCTGAATTTGAAGGCAACGACCAATAAAATTCAACACGACCGCGCGTGATTTACTCATCTTCCTGATGACAGACGCAGTAATCACCTCTGAAACATTGGTAAACTTCTACCAGAGTACACGATGCAACATCCCAGAAGACAATTATCTTCATACTCGCCTCCTTGAGAACCTAAAATCTCGCCAACAACAGTGTTGCTCTCTGCAGTCAAAGTGAAGACTAAGTGGTGTGAGGGTAAGGATCAGATTACGGCTAATTTATCACAATATACGGAGCTCGAGCTATTATGAACAAATTCATGAACCTTCGGGTTGTTCCGTGAAAGACGGGAAGTCCCTTGACCACTGAGCGAGAATTAGATTCTGAAGGACTGTGCTTCATGAGATTAAGCGTAAGCATCCCTCGTTGACTTTGATAAGTTACTGCACACATAACCAGCGTTAATATAGAGTGTGCATGCTACACTGGACAGATCTGTAAATGGTCCTCTTGTTAAAGCTAATAAATATTACATATATTGCACTGTAAAGGGGCCAAAATTATGCCTTCCGTTATTTTAATAATGCACGCAAATTTGCTCAAAAGCTCACTTCATATCTTGCGACGGGCTGACCACTCGTCCAAGAAATCCCAACAAAGGTCTTAAACAGATGAAATAGCCTCCCATATGGAAGGAAGTCATGGCCCATCAAGGGTCGTAGAGCCAAGGACACATTTCTACGCACATTTGACCTACCAAGATCAATGGATTTTCTCTTAAAATATCTATTTAAACCCCTCATTTTCTTCCTATTTTCTTGTTTCCTTCTTCTTCGTTTTCTTGTTCCTCTCTTCCTCTCTCTTCCTATTAATAAATTTACCAGACAGATAAATCTGAGAACTCGTTTGTCCACCTACGATTATTTAATTTTCATACAGCCATATAACAAGTTTAAAGAACATACCACACTTTCATTACCGAAAACTGCACACAAAAACTTCTGAACATGACCCACTGTTGTTCTTGCTTTCTTCTATGACACTGTAATGTTTTCCAGTTAATGGAAATGTGACAAAACGGAGACAAGAAGTTACATACGACATAGCGGCAGTGAGCCAGGATGTAGTGTTACAGCCAGAACAAACAAACAAATAAACTGCAAAAAAATCCTTGAATTCTTACGGTACGTGAAACAAGTTAATTTGGTTTAATATGAAGGAAAACTCTACAATCGTGACTGAAATTGGGTAATGTGTAAAAGTCATGAACTGGGAAGGAACGTTTGTGTACTCCATTAAGGTATCAGGAGTAAATGAGGATTACTAACATATCTTTCAAGATAGCTCTTTCTAGGTCGCTATTTACATGGCGGACATCACGATACGAGTTTTTATATGATGACACCAGGAACAAAAATGTCAGCTAGACACTAAGACTAACGCATAGTCAATAGTGTACGCAGTAATCTGCTCAAATAAAGACGCCACAAGGAACACACATTTGATGAACACATTACTGTGTACATCCTAAATACCAGTTTCGTTACATAAGCCTATATCGACAGATACAGCAAATTACTTTTCCACAAGAATTATTAAACTTCTGTTTAGAAACTAATAGTCGCACAGCTTGTCAAAAATTCCAACACTTTTAAGAAATCCGAAGGTTCATTATCAATTCAAAAGATGGCGTGGCATGTGATGAAAGGACTGAGCTGGAAAGGCCGTGACCTATTGCATGGCGTACATATTTCTAGGATTAGTCTGCATTAACTAAGGAAGATCAACAACAATGTTAAGTCAGGGTCGTTCATTGAAGCTGCCACCTCCCTGACATTAGTCAATACGTCAAATCAAGAGCTAATCAGCTGGCAGAAACCTTATGTGAGTCTATTAATATCCAAAGTGTAACAGTCAATTACAGACCCCTTAACCCACCTTAATATTTAAGGGACCGAGATTACTTGACTACTACAAAAAGCGTGTAGCACAGCTAACGAATTATATGATGTTCCTTTGTGCTGTAGGTAAAAGTCACTTGCCTCAAGGGTCTCTAAATTAAACAGGTAATAAAATTATAACATCAACAGAACATCTATCAAGAATAGAAAGCAAGAGACTGAGACGAATAATATAACAATTCTTTCCTCTTAATTTCACAGTTTGGCACTTATAGAAAGGGGGCATAGAATTAAATAAACACAGTGACACCGCCTTGTGCGTACACACATGTTCATCACTGACAGCTTCAACAAAGTTTATGGAAACTAAACTTCCCCGTCTTTGTTGCATTTTACAAACTGTCGCTTCTGGAGCCCTTTAAAATTGTATAACATTAATTGTATCACTCTATGAATATGTTTCAATTTGTTACCACTGTCAAATACATGTATTGACATACTTCAAGGAATACAGGAATGGAATGCTTCATAAGTAGCCTATACCTGCGAACAATTTTAGCTTATCCCATAGCCTTCAGACCTACAGATTCACAAATGTTCAGTGTTTTGTGTTATATGTGAGGCTTTCTTCTGTATCTGTCTTAGTGTTTGGTGCTCGTCCCTCTCACTCTTTTTTAGGCTGATTCTGTACTTGACCTCACATTTTTCGGGTAAGTGTGTACGTAATGCACATTCTACAACTGAAGTATTGTAAGAATTATAAGACTTGCAATTTTCTAGCAACAAATAATAGGCACATTAACAATTAACATTCCACCACAGCAGATGTTTTGCTGTTCAACAGAAAGCAGTCAAAACGGTCAAGTCTTATTTCACACCACATACGAAAGCAAATTCCCCTGTAATTCCAGCTGCTGCAGAAATAGGTTGCTAGTTCAGAGTGTTAGGAGATGGATAGTGACACAAGAGTAATTTATGTCATGGTTCTCAATTGACCTCTGCAGCTCCTGTCAAGTCTCAATTTAGTTTACTTTCTCTCTGTATGTGTCGAGAGTCTGGGCCTTATACCCAGAGCAACATTCAGCACAGCCCTCTTTAGTACAGGCGGACAGACAGACAGACCAAGGGTCAGAGAGGAGAGACAGAACTGTATAACCCAAGACGACACTGTGACACTTGGGATTAAGCTGTACAGTGCACAACGTCAGCGATTCAGTAAGCTTGGACACGTGTTTCGCGTGTCTTCGTAAAATGGAATCTGGATTTTGCAAAATAGAAATTACACTTCCGGATCTGCAGTAATACTAGATCAAAATATTGTATAGATATGGTGTTTGCACGAAATGTTGATACTCTAAAGTGCACAAATTTTATAACATATTTCAGCTACCACAGACCTATCTTAAGCGTAACTAATTCAAGTTAAATAAGCAATGTCTTAATCAAACTTTACTCAATTTTAAAGCATGTATAAAGGAAATATTTAGAATAAAGCCAATATATAAACTTCCTTTCCGTATAGACGTATTTACGTCAAATTCTCCGGAACCGTGGTTCCACTATCACTTTTTATCGTAAGTAACGGATTCAGTTCTACGTCGAAATTCACTAACAGACTCCATAGAATTCTTCCTGAAAAGGTTATGTCACTCAACTGGTCAATAAATACCCCTTATTTTATTAAACAAAGAATTGCATTACCGTGTTCAGAATATCCCACTAGTGGTTTACTGCGAGCCAGCTGAATCCAGTCCAGACCATCTTGCCTTACTTGTTTCAGATGTATTTTTAATCTTATCCTCCCACCTACGACAAAACGTCCAAGCGGTTTACTCTTATTCCGTACGTATTTTTCATCTCTTATGCAACCTATTTAGTCAGATTATTTTGTTCTAAAGTTTTTAATTGATTTTAAACACATATTTTGGAATAAAAATGAAGTAGTACACCAGTGAGGTTAAACATTAGATACACTGCTGACAAATGTAGTCTGTATATCGATTCCAATTTTGAAAGTACAGAAAACAAAATTTCAGTCAAATTGTTCTCAGTGTGGCAATTGCAGCATGTGGTGTGATTACTGACAGACACAAATACGGCGAGAACTGTTTGCAGCACGAGAAGCCGCAGACAAAGGGGTTGTCTATATAACAGGAATTTGAATGAGCGCAGTCACTGACATTACCATTCCTTCCTCTTTAGGCGACGATCTGGTTCAAACGGTAAGAGTCATCCTATCCGTATCAACTTCAAAGAGAAACTCAGCGTTTCTGTTGATAGAAACGCAACACTTGGAATAAATGGAATGAAACAGTTTCTGCTGTATAGCCCTCTGAATTTCGAAGACAAATGCATTTATACGGGTATGTATTTTTATCAGCAGTATTCTGATTTTGGATTACGGGCAAAATAACGATCATGAATATGAGTTCCATTTGGGGTATTATGGACACTACTCGGATGCATCACAATTATTTTGGACAACTCTGTAAACTGTCCTATGTTCGAGTCTTGGTGGAAATGGCCGGATTACCCCCCAGTAATTACTTCGGTCTCTCTGCTAGTGACATAATAAAGTAAACGGTCTGTGTTGTCTAAACCAGTGGTATTCAACCTGGGGTACGCATACCCCCAGGGGTACGCGAAGACATCTTAGGGGGTACGTGAAATTCTAAATATATATATATATATATTATTTTATGATAAACACTGAAAAATCAGTAATGTAATTAATTTAATTTATTTTAGATGTAGATTATATACTATGTATAACTTGAATTATACACCAACAACTTTGGGGGTACAAAGTTGAAGAGAAAATATATCTGGGGGTACGCGAAAAAAAGGTTGAATACCACTGGTCTAAACGCATGGGGGTTTAGGACAGCACGCCACTGACAAGGACGGCTGGACAAGCGGAAGAGTTATATTACCGGATCAGTCACTTCATGGCATTTGAGTCCCGCGAGAGCCTCACTCTTTCGCAGACTGAATTACAGTTCGGGGGAAGCGACCGCAGCCAATGGCCAGTGCTACAGAGCGAGCAAATCACAAATACTCGCCTGCCTCGTGGTAATGAAACGAGAGAGACAAAGGCCAACGTGTTAAATGAGAAAAAGAGAGCCACGGGCGGAATTCGAAAAGTTCTGATTGATGGCGAAAGGAGTGCGTGGTTGAGACCTATAAGAGATAACTACAGCGACACAGACAGACTAGACAATGTGCAGGAAAATAAAATCCTAAAACACTATGCTGATTTAGGGATCAACAGTTTTACATCCCGTGCGATTATCAATGTACTGAACACGTTAAATATAAACGTTATTTTAACTTAACCCGAATGTCGATAATGGACTTCGCTTCACACCGGATGATATCGCCGTAAGCCTGGCGCCACATTATTTTATGTTGTGTACATTGTATGAAGGCAATGCGATTACTATAGGGGCTGTTTTAATAAGAGACACATTCTACCCACTGCACCCTAATATGCTATGAAGTACAATAGAAACATCAAATATTTCAAGAAAACGTTTTGATTTTGGGTCTATATAAAGATATTGTCAGGATAAAGAAATACACAAGGGTTCTATGGGCTGGTCATGTAGCTCAGATAAGGGAGACAAGAAATGCACGTGATACACTGAATATGTAAATGGCGGGAAAATATATTGGGTCAATGAATCATACGTATATAGTATAAGATCGATTTTGTTTCGTGTGAGAACCTCTATGTAGTCTGAGAAATGAATACGAGAATATCGTCAATATATAAATTATGAAATCCGTAACTGCCAACAAATAAAATATCATGGCAGAAAATTAACATAAAAAAGTAACCTGACAATGGCAATTTAAACGAGTCTTCGAACTGCGGTCGACGAAAACGGATGGGGGAACGAGGAAATTCTGTAAGCAATACAAATTATTTGAAGACTTACAGAAGCTCAGTCATTTCATTAAACGAACCATACTCCCAGCACAAAAGTTACTTCTTTTCAATAACTACAGGAATGGGCGTGGCCTAACTTAAAAAAAACTTGATTCTTTTCCTCTTCGAAGGCGTGAGATATTAATTTCGTCCCAAAATGTTAGGCAAACCTAACCTCAAAGGCAAAAGTATGGTTAACCCTTCAAAACCGAAGCTCTTCTAAATAATATTTAAGCGTTAAGTCCGCAC